>JANHGL010003380.1:0-15107 GCA_024611195.1 Ceyx melanurus | reverse complement strand
TAAATATATATATATGTAAAGCAAGTCCATGACTGGACAACTTTCCAGCTGGTTGATCTTTACTAGAGAAAAAGACACTATAATTTAGCATGAGACAGTTGGACTGTTTTCATAGGATCATAGAATTTTTCACTGAATCATAGAAGTTTTCACTGCTTTTCCCTATATAACCCATGCTCAAAGGTGGAAGGTTTGTGGCCTTATTTTGGTGTAGACTATAGATGAAGAAATGTATTATTTTGAAGGTACCATGTCCAAATTTTAGAATTTGCTTTATCCCTGGTGACAAGACTAAGACTGAGCTGTAATAATAGAAAAAAATCTTTGTATTACTCTCTGGCTTAGGAGTCAACAGCATCTGTTTCATCCTGTCTGCACAGATCACCTCAGGTCCTGGTAGGAAGTGTTAATTAAAGCTACCAACAGAAATTTACATCACACAGACAAAAAAAGAGATTTTATTCTCCTCTAACACAAAAAACACAGCAAAAACTGCTGCATTTATTTTGATATTAATTTTAAAATACTATAAAAAAAACCCAAAACCTGCTTCTGTGCTTGTTTACTAGGTCAGAAGATGCCCAGCTGTGCTGCTCTGGTTGCTGTGAACACACATTCTTCTGCCTGCATGCATCAGAACAACCCACCTTGCCTGAAATAAACAGGTGGATGCAGCAACTCATGCAATATGCAAGTGTTTTGCAATGTTCTTTCTTTTAACAGAAATAAAACAGGAAAGGTAGACTATTGCCTAATTCTATGAGTCAGAAAACCTGCACCAAGACACCACTGCTCACACACATAGGGAGACTGGTCCCCAGCACCTGCACTTCTGCACAGATGATATTCTTATGTGCAAGCCTGGAAATTCCCCAATTACAGCAATTAAACCATTCCAATATAGAATGAACACAACCAAAATACCAATATATGAATTTGTTCATTAAACTGGATAATGGAAACTGGTTTTATTATTGACCACTTACTGCTCTTCTAATCAAATTTCCTGATAATTTTCAGTCAGATTTGTGCTGTCTCACTGTGCCTAGTTTAAAATTACTTAAATACAAGCTAATTGTGTGACACTGGAAAAAAAATACAGGATAATGCTTGCTCTGTGCACACATCCCAGATATCAAGCTGCCAGAGTGGTTATAATTTGAAGAGAATTCCACACTTCTCAGCCCAGATCTTTCAAAAACCTCCCTCAAGACCTATTATCAATTAGAAACTACTCCAAAGACATGTGGATGGGAATGGAAAAAGCCCAATACAGTAGGATGAAGAAGGAACAGAGCTAAGCAGCCCAAAACAGACAATAGAAAAATTAAGTGCTCCCTAAATAGCTGTGATACAGATGCAGATTACAGGAATCTGTAAATTGTAAATTTAAACTGTATTTAAATCCACTAGCAAAGCATCACAATTACAAAGTTAGACTTGCATCCTGAAAACAGAGCAACTGTTAAACTCAAGATGATTCCTGCTGAGGCCAACAACCACCCAAACAACACTGTTGTGGAGGAGAAGCCCTCAAAATTCCAGCTGAAATACAAAATACACCAAACCACTGGAACAGTACTCTCACCTAGGTCAAGTATGAAGGTTTCCAGCTGGTGGGAATACTGGTTTTGGTTGCAAAAAAACATTTGACTAATTGCTCTTAATACAAATGTTTAATTCTCACAGTGGGGAATCATACCTGCTTTATAGCTTGCTGAAGTTTTTCCAGATTTATTTCTTTGGCTTCTTTTAGTAATGTCTTTTCATCCATCTTTAACATAGAAACTCTGTATTGGCACAGTTCCACCACAACTACATCAGGCTGCACTTCTTGTATTGTCTGAAAAAGATGAATTTATTTATAGCAGTTGAGGAAGGGTTGAAGAGAAATGTGGCCAATATCAATATTTTCATGAGAAAAGGGAATAAAAGCACATTCCAATGACCATTTTCAATTAAAAGAACAGTGATACAGTAAAAAAGATTTCTCTGAATAGCTACAGAGAAAAAAACCATTACAGATGGCAACAAAATGCTTTAGTTCCTGGGTGCTCTGGGACAGGAGGGTGGAGCACACGTTGTGTTGGGGAGGGAAGGAAGAAAAGCTTGATGCTGTATCATGACAGGCAACATAACTTCACTAGTGGGACTTCTGCTTTTCACACTGCCACTTGCATTTGGTGTTTAAGGGGAAATAAAAATGAGACCAGAAAGCAATGTAATGCCTAAAAAAAAAAAAATATATATATAAAAAAATCAAGATAATATTCTTGCCTCTGTTCATCCCACAACTCTGTGAGCTCTCCAACTGCTAAGAAGAAACAGAGTCTGGAGGTCACAGCATAGAAAAATCAGGGAGCTGGGCTTCATTCTTCTCAATGCTAAGTTGACAGCATTAAGAACATGCTGCTGAAGGGCTCCCACTCAGTATTTACCTTCACTACATCCTTTTTGCTGCTGTCACTGAAGTGGGCTGTTCCAACCACATAGACTTTAGACCCATCCTCAGTGTCAAGCTCAGTCACAGTGCTTGGTAGAGCAGGTTTCTTCTGCCTCTTCTTCAGCTTCATCTCCAGAAGAATTTTAAATGCATCTGCATCAGCTGGAAATGTAAAAGAAAAAAACCCAAACCAAACCAAACCAAACCAAACAAACAAAAAAAACCCCCAAAAAACAAAAAAACCCCCAACCAAACAAAAACACACATACAAAAAAAAACAAACCAAGAGAAAAAAAATAAATTAAAAAAACCCAAACCAAACAAGAAACAACAATAAAACAAACAAAAAAAAAAAGAGAAGCACAAATGACTATGAAGTGCAGGTAAGTAAAAGAGAAATCATGTCATCACTAAATAGCAGAGCAGAGCTAAAAGACCATTGATTTACCACTGTAATTTTACATTCAGTTCTGAGGCTATATCATTGAGAGTGCCACCAATGGAGAGGCTGCCTCCAAGATGGGGTTCTCAGTCCAGGTTTCCTACCCTGTGGGCACTGGGACAGGTTGTCCAAGCAGTTCAGTAAAGGAAAGAGAGAAGCTGTGTGGCAGGTGAGGTGGATAGAGAAGCAAAGAATCCTTTGAAAAAAATATAAACTAAATTTAAAATGATTTTTAAAAGAGCATTTTCAAAATTCTAAAGCAAAAGCATCCCCTTGGGGATTTCTCCTGTGATAGCAACACACTGACACTGCTGTGATGTGCTGGTAAAACCACCTGCAGGTATTGGCACTTACAGATACCTACAGCACCAAGCTTAGCTTTTCCTGTCATTAACACTCCAGAGATCAGCACACCATTGAAAATTAAACCTTAAGAGGTAGGTACTCAGGTCAGGAAACCAATCATTCTTCCCTACTTTCAACAACAAACTATTTAAGACCAAAACAGTTAAGGTACAACAGGAGTTTAGCTCATCATTACCAAGCTTGCCATGGAAAATAGGAAGATCTACCAGCTCCAAAAATGCCAGAAAGCATCATTAACTGGTATAGAAGCTTCAGTTTGACATCCATGGGAAACACAGTCACTTTTAAAGAGTCATCTTTAAGTTGTAATGCTTCTTATTAAAAAAAAACAAACCCCATCAAGTAGGAAAGCAGAGGTTTTTTTCCCAACCAACTCCCTCTTTGGCAAGCTGCTGCACAAGTCAGCAGAGGTCTCAAGTGGTCCAGAAGCCTGGAATAGGATCATCATCCCAGTGGGAAAAAAAAGGTTAGTGAACATTTTGCAGGCAGGATGTCAAAGATGCAGATAAATTAGTCTCCTACCATAGACTCATTCATTTCATGACTCTGGCTTAACTATGTGGTCCCAGATCTGTCCCACAAATAATTCTCTCACAAGATCTAGTGTCAAAAAAACCCCAAACAACCCCAAAACAAAAGGCACCCTCCAACAATCTCCTTGGTTTGAAATTGAGCAGCACTTCTTCATGATCAATACCCAAGAACATGGTGTGTTGCAATCAGTGTGGTCTGTTCTGAGATGATGTTTGCTGCCAAAAAAGATGGTGATGCTGAGAAGGGAGTGGGAGAAACAGGGCTGTGAAAGGAAGGAGAAGCAGCAGAGCTGTTGTATTTGTAGCACTTGCTCACTTAACCATAAAATCAGCTGCAGCAGATCAACCAAAATCTACCTGAGCAAATATCCTGCTTCTCACAGAGGTCAAAAGTGGATCTCTAAGGAAGAATATAAGAAATGGGGCAATGTGCACAATACCTTCCCCAAATATTCTCTTAGCCTAAAGCCAGTAATGGCTCAAATTCCTCCAGTTGAAAGTGGTTTCTGCGTATTCAGTAACCTTTAAAAGATTTAATTTCTGTTAATTTTATGAGTTTTTACCTCCTTCAGAGCTGGACTGAGTAATGTTTCATGCAAAGAAAAACTGCTATAAGAATGCAGTCCCAGATGTTATCATTTAAGGACATAATCAAGGAAAACATTCTCAGAGGCAGCTACAGTTTTTATTAAACCAACTTCTATATCTGGAGAAAAAAAAGCAACATAAATTTATCTGCTTCTTTAGGTCTGAATGCTTTTCCCACAGCTTTAGTCAAGGCTTCCTTTGCTCCCATGATTGTTATTTCTGAAAGCTGGGATCCCTAGAGATTATTCTGCAACTTCAGCATTATAATGTTGCTGTTACTACCCACCAACTTGCCCTAAGGTGGTTCAAAGACCATTATTTGCCAGAAAGCACAATCTGAATATTCCTGTTGTTGAAAATGAGCATCGTGTTCATTAACATCAGACCAGCGTAGCAATGAACACAAAGCAAATCCTAAACTGTCTTTCTTTTCTCCTTCTGAGAAAAATGTCTGTCACTATCTGATCCTTACCACTAAAAGATAAGCACTGTTGCTCTTCCCAGGCTTCCCAAGACAGTTTGGGCTGGAATACTTGGTCTTCACATCAAAGCACTATCACCTTAGCGTGGGCAAAGGGTTCCACTTGGGACAACCCCTGCAACGTTCAACACCAGGTGCCAGAATGCCAAAGCAAAGATGCACTTGCAGATCTCTGGCTTAGAGAGCAACAAATGGGCTGAAAACAATAGTTCTATTAACCCAAAAAGCAGTGACTTTTGGGAAGCATGGGAACAGCAAACTGCCAGTCCCTCCGTCAGCGCTCTTGCCCAATCCTCTTTACGCAACTGGGGCTGTCTAAGTGAACACATTAAGGCAGATATGACTCCCTTTGCATCTCCCTTTTGTGCTGACAGCCACATCCTTAGGGAAGAAAACAGACATGGACTTTTGGCTTAACAGACTTCCAGTGGGATACACCCTCCCCAGTCAACCCAGACACATACAGATATTCTGTGATACACTCGATGTCTCCTTTGGGCCGTCTTCTGGTGCATCCGAGGAGGACATGGGATCTGCAGCAGCCTGCATGGAACAAAATCAGAAGGAGGCTGGGAATTAGAATGCAATGTTTTCTATTTCAACTGAGTTCACTCAGTTTGAACCTACATAGAGTATCTGAGCAAGTAAATCACTTCAGCAGTGTCAACAGTTGAAAGCGTCTGGGGTGTTACAACTGGTTTTCTCCTAGTTGGAGAAGTATGAGAAAGAACATTAAAAATGATTTTACACCTATTTTAGATCATATTTATACCTCACGTGCTAAAAGACATAAATCTGATTCTAGAATAAAAGGAACAAAATTCTCTCTACCACTGCTACAGCATTTTCTGTGCTGAAAACTAAACTGTGCACTGGTTATTATTATAATAATAATAATATCACTGCTATTTATTAATTGGTCTGACAAAGTTAATCAGCACTCAAGAATATAGACAGCCATTCTAAAAGAGTCTAAGGGATTTTATTCTGTTGGAGTGCATGTGAGATGATTACACAACATGCATACCCAAACTTATGAAGTTTGTACATATTTCCTTTATACACAACAGAAATCCAAGTCAAGAGGATGCAAAGCATCTGCTCAGTTTTGTTCTAGGATAAGAAGGTAATCAGAGAGATTCCTGAAGACTGACTTTTAATTGTTATCACTGCAAGTATATGAGGCAAGTCTTTGGCCAACAACACCTTTCTTATTTTTAACTAACAGGCAAGTTTTAAAACCCACGTGTAGAGTTCAAACAATCTCAGTCATTCATCCTCAGCTGGACAGGCAGAGTTAGTGCAGAGGAGACTTCAGAATCAGGGCAAGCTCAGCTATGAACTATCTTCACCCAGCCACATAATTCAAAGCTGAACTGGGATGATTATTGATAAAATATGGAATTCTTGAACATCATTCAGTCAGAGACAGGATGTGGATTCATCATTGCTCAAGCACCTTCCAAGTGAAAGGCAGTGTTAATGAGTCAGCAAGCAGGGAGCCAAGTTCTCCTGAAGGAAATCAGCTTTTTAGCTAGTGACTGGTTTATTTACTTTGTACTTAACCTGCTAAGATCTAAAACAGGACTGTGCAAAGCACATCCAATTGTTAAGAGCTTTCAACGAGGTGATTAATTTCTTCTTGCATTCCATTTTGCCAAACAATAATTTTCAGCTAATAAATCTTAGGTGTCCTACCTTGGCCCCTGTGAAGGCAAGGCAAAATTTATCATACATTCCAAGGGGTAAGACCAAAAAACACAAGAGTTTTGCAGTGCAAAGTCTAAAGCATTCACAGCAACAAATCACCCTTTCACTACAAAGCAAAAGTTCTGTTCACTGACAACTGCAAACTGCAATTACACTGCAAATTGCAATTACATTGACAAATCTAATTTAACAACAGCTCAGCTTTTTGATCACAGCATATGGCCTGACTCCTCTGCTTGCATATCCAACTCTAGTCACCAAAATATTTTGGAAAAATGTATCCATCTGTAACATATGGAATTAATCCTGTCACTTAAGCTGGGTATGTCATCATAACATTGCAGAGGGAGAGGCATTACACACCATATTAAATCTGCCTTGCCTTTTTTCTTTGTTCTTTTTGTGTAACTAGCAGGACACAGGAACTGACATCCTATCTGAAAACACCAAAAAAAAAATTCCTGAGCTTCACTTATTACACCAGATAAAGGTTTTGAGATGCATGGATATGAAAGGAGAATAAAAGGAACAGAAAGGGTAGGAAAAACACCCCAGTTTAACTTGGGAAGGTACTTAACCTGTGTACAGGGAGATCATTTGTATTCTGTGCAATTTACTCACAAAACCTTTTCCTCCTTAAGATTTAAGCCCATAGGATGAGTGGAAGAACTGATGTGGCTGATTCAGAGTCTTGACCTTCCCTGTAATCTACTGAGAAAATCATCTTTGCTCCAAGCCCTACCTCAGGCTGTTGCTCCTCTTGCATCCCTGCAGTGTAGGCTTCTTTTCACCAACCACACAACAACTGCAAGAAGGAAAGGAATGGGAGAGAATTAAAAATCAATGGCATAACTCAGAATATTTAAGAGCTGTAAAAGGGAGGGGGAAGCAGAGGAATCTCTACAATCTCTAATAAATCTGAAAAACAATGAAAGCGGCTGAAGATGCAAAAGTACCAACTTTTCAACTCTTAAACCCCCAGAAACATTCCCAATCCCCACCAGCCACCCCCACAACAAGAGGTTAAACTGCCCAGTTTGTTTCTTGAGATGGCTCTAAATCCACAGCCCAGTCCTGATCTCACACACACTGACAGTATCTTGATAAACAGGGTGAATTTGCCTTTTCTGCTGTCTCAGATTCTGCAGAATGCCTTTTTCCTGTAGATGACTCAATCACAGAATGATAAGAGCACCAGGTTGAAAAGAAGTTCAAAGATCATCTGGTTCAACCTGTCATGCAAAAGCATGATCTAGACAAGGTGGCCCAGCACCATTTTACTGGTACATGGTGATAAGGACTCCCTAAGCCTTCCTTTCTCAAGCTTGGACATGCCCAGCTCTCTCACCCTTCACTCATACAACAGCTTCCCAGTCCTTTGATCATCTTTGTGGCCTTTCTCTAGCAAATTTGATCCCACTTGATCCCACTGTCCAGATTACTTACAAAGGTGTTCAACAGCACTGGGCAATGTTGATCTCTGAGAGACCCCACTTGGGACAGGTTGAAAAGCAGCTACATGTCATCACCACCTATGGGGTGTGGCCAGATACAGGGTGGCTGTCAAAAAGCTTTCAAAAAAAACTTGCTCAACTAGATCAGTAGTTTGGTCTTGTCTAAACAAGCCACATCAAGACAGTTTTCTTGGGTTTTCTTATTTTTTTTAATTTATTTTATGAACATCAGTATCTCTGGAACTTCACCACTACAAGGAATAGCAGAGCAGTCATAGTCTTAATGGCCAACTAGAGCCCCACAAATTATCTGATCTGCCTATCTTATCTCTCTGTTTACAAATATGCCACTGTCAGAACATCAGCAAGACCACGTGTGTGTGAAAAACCCTGGCAAGTGGGTTTGAAAACCCCTAGTGAATGGTTTCCACGCCTTAGTTTCAAGATTCCTCCTTCCATCCATCCAGCTCAAGTCCAGAAGGTCTCCACAAAGCTGTCAGAGTGCTGTCATTTGACTCTGATGGCACTCTAAGGAGATTGCACAAGACACTGAACTCGTGGCCATTTTTGCTTTATCTCACTCAAATTGAAACACTTGAACAAAGTGGCTTTTTCACTTCCACATTTTAGGTTATCTCCCTCTAACCTGTTTCCCTGTACATTTGAACAGTGCTTTATCTTAGCTACAGGGGGTGAAGGGACAAGGTGAGAGGGGACAAAAGCTGGCTGGCACCTGGGTGACAGCACAAATGGGGTGGCCAAAGCTCTGAGGAAATACCTTGACACAACAAAAACTAAACACTGCCAACAATCCAAGCATTCCAGTGGATTTGGTAAATTTAAAACCAGGATTGTGCCTTCCCCCTTTGAGCCATCAAGGAAACCTGGATGTCAGATGAAGCTGAAATGGCAGGTGAAGCTGAACTGCTCTTTTCTGCTTCAGTGTTCCCACGATTTACATGTGGTGAGAGCTGCTCTGAAGAAGCAGAAGGAAACCCCTGCCCTGAGACCCACAACCTAAATGGGGCCACACCAACCCAGTGACACCTCACCCCAGAGAGCCTGGCCAGACTCTGGTGGTATTTGTGGGTTTAAATGAACCCAGTGCCTGTTTTTGTCCTGCCCTGTCTCTGATAGACTGGTTTAACTGCAATAAACCAGGCTAGAGAACAAACTCAGATTAAAAACCAACCTACCACTACAACACCAGTTAGGGCTGCATCACTACCCTTGATGCTCAGCTCTGCCTTGGCTCATGTGCCAACTCCCAGAGCCTTTCTGCCAGTCAATCAGCTGGCCACAAGTACAAAGTGAAGTTCTCAGCTTGGTTAAGGCCTGTTTGGGGGGGGTCTGAAAACACCTCTCTCATCTGTGGGAGTGCATTTAATAGCTGCAGGTTTCAGCTAAAGAATAGACTGCTCTACAGAAGCACCAAGTGATTTTTTTTTTTCCACCAAGTGATGTTTTAACAAATCCCATCCCTTTCTGACCACAGAGTAAATGATGGGAGGGAGGGAAAGCTGCTCTGAAGTTCACTCTTGCTTGCTGGGTGAAAACCACAGCACAATTCCACTGTGAGAGACTGGGCAGGCACACTGGCACATCTGCCACCACTCTCTGCTAGATCTTACTCTCAGGTGCTTAGCAAGACCCAGAGGAGGTGAAATTTTCCACCTGTTTCTGGATTTGAATTTTATTCCCCTTAGAACACGCTCTGGAATTCTGGTTATTCAGTCAACGTTAAGAAAACTCCTACAACTGGTTGTCAACAGCAAACTGCTGTGAAAACCTGAGTGTGTTCAAGCTCTTGAACAGTGTGAGTGAAAACAGGGCCAATTCAGAGAAAATCCTGCCAACATCTCAACTTAGATCCAAGCATTTCCAAATTTAAGAGCTTGATTTTCCTTAGAGCTTGATTTTTTCAACCTGGCATTTTCTTCTTGGTGATTTCTTTTTGTAATGAAAGTTGTTCTCTGCCAGAGAGCAGAGAGGAATTCAACCCCAATTTGTAAAGCCACAGGCAAAGTTGCTGTTCAGAGAATTATTTGTGTTCCATAATACATGTTGTACCACAACATCTCAGCCTCGTGTTGTTCCACTTAGCAAAGGATTTGGCACCAAGCTGCACAGCCAAAATCCTCTCCTCCAGCTGCTCCAAAGGGTTGCAAAAGGCCCTCAGGAGATAAATCACACACTGCACATCACACATAGTGCATTTCTTGCAGGCAAACTGGGAGATGCAGCTTCTAGGCACTCAAAGATCAGAGATCACAAAGTATTTCTAGTCTCTTATCTGCCAGGAGATTGGCTTAACATGGGATTCATTCCTTCTTGAGAAGGACCCAAGAAAATTCCTGGAGCCAAAATTAACAAGGAGTCTGACCTGGCCCCTTATGATCCAGAAAGATTTGGTTTTGCCTGTGGAATTTTCTTTAAAGGAAAACTTTCTTGAAAGGATTCCTTGAAGACTGAATTCCAATTAAATCACTTTTTTCCCCCTGATAAATAGAATTCTTGTGCTTGGTTCATTTTTGCTAGTCCTAGGGTGCCTGCCATCCACTAGGTTATTAAAAATTTTCTTTATGTATATGTGTATGAACAAATGAAGCCCTTTCCCCAACTCTTCAGCATCCTACAACAGGACTGAAATTCTTCCTTCACTGTCTTGTCTAAATTTGCTTCTTTCAGCTACTGCTTCGACTGAATCGATAAAAAAGCTTTTTTAAAAACTCTTATGCTCCTACCTATAGAACAACCTAGTCAGCTACTCTTTAAAAAGATTTTTAATCGAATGTTTTATCCCTTCTGAGCCATAGAGAAATTCAGAAGCAGCATTTGCTTGCCTCAAAATGTTGACACTGCAAGAGGGAAATAAAGTTCTCTGCAGTTTTCTAATTGCTCTCTATGTTCTACGTGAGAAAGAAACTAAGAGCCACAAAACTACAGCTTGTTTCACTTCTGTTGAAAGGGAAAATCAACATTTTTAATGCTTGTCCTCCCTCTCCCCAAATCTAAATGCAGGTCTTACTGCTTTTGACAGTTAGAGTGTTCACTAGCATTGCAGGAGGTATTCCCACCTCTCAGTATTGGGATTGTATGTGCTCCTCTTATTGTATAAAGAACTAAGAAATATGAATATTTTAACACCTACAAACCTGACCTCTGGTATCTACACAAGCAGTTAAGAAGCTGATGGAGCTTTTGAGAATTTCAATTCTGCAATGTGCATCTTCCTTTGTTTTTAACCACTGGTGTTCAGAAGATGATCTCCACACACACCCCAGAACAGCAATTTCTCACTAAGGCCAGAACACAGCTCAGCAGGAGTTGCAGCAACAAAAACTTGCATGTTCCACGTTCCTGTTCTCCTCTAAACCTGCAGCTTCACTGGGAGCAGAGCCTCAGCAGGTACAGCCTGTGTGCTGCAGGCTCATGTTGCTCACTGCACATTAACAGGGCCACTTATTTTGATGTGAACAAGACACACACAGGAATACTTTGCAAGACACAAGTTTTCTTGCACTGACAAACCACTGCACTCACTGTTTGCTGCCTGGAATACCAAAGTACCTTCCATGCCTAACAAAGGTGAAATCAAATCCAAGATGTCTCAGCACCATCCTCTGCAGTGGAAGCAGAACATTTAAGGTTGATGAGGTTTTTTTCCCCCAATGCTTATGCACAGAAATCTTACTGTTTACCAACAATCATCAGCTCCAAATGGTGTCTGTTTTCTGCTGATAGACTGCTGGTACTCCCGAGGATGCCTCAGCTGAAACCTGCCTGCCAATTCATGCAACTAATTCAGAAACTGAAATGGATTTCAGAATCATCACCAAGGTGCCCTGCTCTACATATTGCACAGATCCCTTTTGACAAAAACCCACGCCTTTGAAACCTAACTGAGCAACTGGGGCTGTGATCACAGATGGTTGTAGATTGTGGCTCTGGGTTCTCATGACTCAGAAGTTCATCAATTTCAAAACACAGATTTTTATTCTTTTTTTTTTTACCCTCTGAGCATCACCGAGCTGCTCCTGCAACATGAGCTGTGCTGATGTGTGCAGCTTAAACTCGAGTACCTGCACACTGGAGCCAACATCCATTGGTGCACTTTGGAAGCCAAATGATAAGAGACAACTAAATTCATTTTGTTTGAAAGGAGGTGTTGGAAGATGAGAATATCTGGCCTGGGACACTGATGCACTGAAAACACATTTATCTTCATCGGTGAAAGCCCAGAAGGCATTTTCCTGTGCGTTTTGTGGTTTTGGAAATCATTGCTGTTACAGTGACAAGGGCTATGAGAAACTGGGTAAATATGAGGTGAAGCAGGATGCTAATGCAGAGCAAAACTGAGAAAAGCACAGACCAAATCCTTACTGTTTTATGAGGCTGTAAAGAGTTTGTTAAATTTAGAAACATGGGACAGAGAGACCAAAGTGAGGTGGCCCAAGTCTGGGCAGCCACTCAGAAACTCTGTCTTGGATCCCACACACTTAATTCTGCACATCTTCTCCCTCCAAGCCACTCAAAACTACCAACCAAGTGACACTTCTGAGTCTGGGAATCCCTCTGCAAAACACAGAAAAGGAGCAGAGCTGCTGCATCCACAGTTTCTGGGTACAGAAATTCTGCCATGGATGAGTAACTGGTGCCCTGGAGGAGATTGGACTGTGGTCCACAAGAAGTCATTTTGAACTCCTCATGGACATTTATTTCTCATGCCAACAGCTGAGGGGTGGGGGGAAGAGGAATGAAGCAGGAGGAGAAAACAGCCACTTTATTTTTTTAAGCAGGAAAAGGGTTTATCACCAAGTGTATAAATGTTTTAATACTAATCCATAAATTGCAGCTGATAATAAAGTTACATGTCACTGAGTCATTTTGCAGGCAGGAAAAAAAAAACCAAACAACATAAAAATACTCCTACTTGTAGAGTTCTGAGTTCAAATGCTCATGGCATCCCAAAGTTGAGTGGCCTTGCACAGGGTCTGACATCAGAAATGATTCACACTGGAAACCTATCTAGTAATGATCATTATCAATGGAATTATTGGCAAGATCTGATAATAAATTATCTAGGACAGGCAACTGGTGCTGTTAAGTCTTCCCCTGGCAGGACACAGCCACAGAATCCCTCCTTCCTACTGGCACTTGCTGGGAGAGCACTTGAGACAGCTGTAGTTACACACCACTCCCACTAAATCTGGAGCACACTCCTCTCTGGCCTCCTCTCATTTTTTTTTTTTTTATTTTCTAAGACTGCTCCAAATCTCTCTCTTCAGTTTTCTCAAGTAGTAAGAAAAAAAAAAAAAAAGATGCTTTCAGAAGAGTACTGATGATTCTCCCACAAATCAAGTGCCAGCACCACTGGTGTTTTATTCCCAGCCCCGGTGGCAGCAGCAGTGTTTCATCATATTTACCATATGGAGGAAAGAATGCACTGAAAAATACATGCAAATTTAATTTGGGGCAACTCTAGCACCAAATTAAACAATATTTATCTCTAGTTAAGACATAAAAATACACCAAGACACCACGAGAGCTGTTTACAAGTTTACAATCAGCAACTTAAGTTACCAAAACTTGAAAGTCGACTGAAAGCTACAAACAGCAGAGCACAAACCAATGCACACACTCAGAGCAGTATTTCCAATTAATAAACTCATTTAGCTTAGGATAATTCGATGTACATGTGTTACTCTGCTGCGTAAGGTCTACCCCCTGCTAAAATACAGCATGAAATCTGAAATAAAACAGATCTGAAATAAAATACAGCATGAAATCTCTTAAATCTGTTGGTTTGTGGGTTTTTTTGTGGATTTTAATGTATTTATTTTGCTTTGCTCTTAGTTTTCCAAGAAGGAACACATGCATTAACAAGATGCACCCATACACATCACTACAAAAGGCAAACGAGGCCACTCTTCCAGGCACCTTTGATACCTTTTAGGACTATTACCAACACAAACACAAAGTAGCTGCTAAGGTTTAAAAGCCCAGCCTCTCGCTTTTCCAACCCAGCAGCAACCTCTCAGCGCTTGCAACTTGTTTTACCAAACTAAAACTTCTCTTTTTCCTGACATCTAAGCGAAAATAAACACTTTCGTTGTACGGGTAGCTGCGGTTTCCTCAAGAGAACAGCACAAGCTATGCCAGGGACACGAGTTATTTTCGAGACCTGGGTTAATGAAAGCTATTTTCAGCCGAAAAATTCAGAATGGCCATTTCACAATTACACGTGATGCACAATGCGGCAAGTCTGAAAAAGTCACCGCTGCTTGGAGACAGGAAAAAAAAAAAAAAAAAGAAAACCTGGGAATCTTTGCTTTTATTTTTCACGGCCAAAGCCACAACCGAACCCCACGTCACTATCACAGAGCACCTAGGAAGCGTGAAGCAGCTCGGAGCGCTCTCCAAACCACGCTCAACGAACCCCGGAGTGAGGAACGGGCCCCGTGCAGGCAGTGGGAAGACGCAGCCTCTGCTGGAACCACACGCGTCTCCGAGCCCTCACAAACGGCCCCAAAAGGCCACGTCTCCCCACGTTTCGTGCCCAGCTGGCCGGCCTCCGTGCAGGGGAGGAGATGGGCACCGGCCCGCCGGCCTCCCCTACCCCTCCGGAGCGGGGATTTACGCTTCAGGCTCCCCCCGCTGCGAGGCCGAGGAGCTCTCCCCGCCGCCCCCGCCCAGACAGGGCCCCTCTGCCGCCGTTACCCGCAGGGTCACCGGCGGGGCAGCGCCGAACCGGCCCCAGCCGCCCTTCCCCGCGGGCGCCGTTCGCGGCGCTTCCCGACCCGCCAGGCCCCGGGGAGCGTTTCCAGCGGCCTCGCCCCGCGCCCCGGCTGCTCTTCCCTCCCGAGCGGGGCCACCTGCAAGAGCAGAGCCGGCTGCACGCCAGGGGGGGGCGGGCGGAGAAGGAAGGGCGGTCGCGCCGCTCGCTCACAGCCCGCTCGCCTCCCGCGGGCCACCGGCCAGAAACGCGCCCACCCCCTCCCCGCTCTCCCTCTCTCATACACAACGCACACACACCCGCACCGGGGCTCGGCCCCAACATGGCACCAACCGCCGCCCGGCTCGGCAGGAA
>JANHGL010003377.1:0-13910 GCA_024611195.1 Ceyx melanurus | reverse complement strand
GTGAGGTTGGACAAGGCTCTGAGCAGCCTGGTCTAGTTGAGGGTGTCCCTGCTCACTGCAGGGGGGCTGGACTAGATAAACTTTGGAGGTCCCTTCCAGCCCTAAACATTCTATGATTCTATGGTTGCAGAGCTGTCTGGTGTTTTCTATCACATATTTTTTGCCTATTAATTTTTTTTTTGGTATCATAAAAGTTACAATAATTAAGGGCTTTACCAGAAAAGAGAGCTGTGCTCATGGGAGGATGCAAACTGAATTTACAAGATGTCAGCAACTCTGAGTTAATGTGTCAGGAGAACATATTTTTCTTAAGAAAAAAATCTTCATAATGTTAATGAACTGTCAATAATTTATATGGAAAGTAATAAAATTACTACATTTTCCACTACATTTTATTTTGAAAACTAAACTATTTTTCCCCATTACTGAGAAATCCTGTATTCCACCTAGATCTTTCATCTCGCATCTCTGCCCTTAAAGTTTAACTCAAAACACTCGGGAATGCATTTGACTGGGAAATCTTCAATGAAACATTTTTTTAACTGGAAAATAATAATTCACTGTATACTAAGGCATGTGCAACAACCTAGGTGCTTCAGAAGGACTTTTGCTGAAATGCAATACTCAAAGAGAGCAAGATGTATAATAGTTTTGTGATTGTGAAATTCTCTTGGGAGATAAGAAGCAAATTCAGGAGACTTTTCTGCCTTATTTAGGTGTTGTGCCTGAGATTTTTTCATCTTGGTCTTAACTTAGTCCCCTGGGTGCTAAGTGTGAGAGAAACTGCTATAGAGCTACACCAGTGATTATTCTGTCTGCCTGGGTTGTTGGGTACACAGCTTTGTTGGGAAGAATTTAAACGAAATGTACAATTTCACAAAGTTATCCATCTCTAACTTAGGAATACCACAGCAGAGTTGATTTCCTGGTGGTTAAAGAAAATTACTGTGGCAGGGAGGAATGGCAGACCTGCAGACTGAACTTGAATCTTTCATGACCTAGGTAAACTCCTCTCACTGACAGACTATTATCTGTGCATCCATAAAATCGAAAGGATTTAGTGTCATTCGATAAAGAAAAAGAGCATTTAAGAAACCTTAAGAAGTTTTACAGGCTCAAAAAAGCCATTTCCTGGTCTAACCTCATATTGAGCATCTTTCATCAAGAGGGGTCAGATTTAATAAAAAGCTATTTCTGGTTATACAGGATTATAAACTCATATTAGTTCAGTTTGACTGTGATTATATTTATATCCTAATATCATTATAATGTCTGTTGTTAGCAGTGAAATCTGGTACTCCATAATTGACAATGTTCTTTATATAGAAAGGGAGAATGTCACTTGAAAAATTTGACCTTCTAAGACAGTGTTTTATAAATTTTTGAGAAAAATTCCATGGCTCTCATTCTTTGCATAAGATATAATCTTAAAACTAATAGGTAACACAATGTTGTGATTTTCTAACAATATTTAGCTGATAATTAACATAGTAACAGGTAAGTATTGGGTAAAAATATAAATAGGTCTTTAATCTTTTTTATCACTGATGTCAACATTTCTCTGATGTGATTACATTTGGGCTATTTTTCCATTTTGAGGCTAAATGTAAATTCATATTGCAAATGTTTGCTTCTAAAGAATATTTACTGAAAAAGCCTAAAATAGTATGTCTTAGCAGGTCTCTTCTTTTGTAAACAGGTTTAACACAAACAGTGCTGCCAGAAGATGATGATTAATGGTTCTAAACAATATAGATCTGCATTATGTAATGCTTCTCATATCCTTGAAATGAGGACTGTAATTTGTCACTGTTGTCTAGAGCTAAAATTACAACAGGTAATTTACAAGAATAGATTGTAGTGTTTTCTAACTGCATTTTTAAAATTCTTATGGTCTTTTATTTGAATAAATGTTAGATCTCAGAGCAAAGCATTCATTTTCTGTGTAGTGACACGCAATGGCTGGATAATCAATTATATATTATTTTAGCTAAACTGGCCTCTATAATATATATTTCTGTACTCTGTGGTACCTTGTAAGTAGCACCACAGAATAAAACCACACTCTTCTCACCAAGAAGCACTCATTTTCTACTTTTATTTTCTCATCCCTATTCAACCATATGACTGTCAGGGTTCACATCTGATTCTTGGGATTGGAACACATTTTGCCTGCTCATGGAATTGACTTCTGGTCTCCTGTCAGATTCCCTTATGGGTGGCTGCTTTCTTATGGGCCCTCCCCAGCACCTCTCCTTGCCCCTGCTGTGTCTCCTTCTTTCAGACAATGAATATATTCTCTGACTGGCTTTGCCTTATACTAGGTATATGGCTCACTGTAGGCTGCAGAGTTCATTAAAAGGCACATGATATTTCATACTCAAAGAATCTCTCTCTCTGAACCTGTCTGTATTCTGTTTCACAGAATAACCAAAAAAAAAAAAAAAAAAGAAATGCCAGACAGAAAAACCTGGTTCGTGGCATATATTTATTTATTTATTTATTTATTGATTTATTTATTTATTTTTGTGGAACTGTACTAAGAATCCAATGTTTTGGCTTGTGAAATTGCCTAATGTGCCCTAATAATTTGAATGGGAAATTCCATTAAATCGTTGACATGGTTCTGGAATTGCTCAGTGACCTCAAGTGCTGGAGGCCAGATGTAGTTTGCCTCCTTTATTTACTGATGCTGGCTCATAAATGTATCTTGCTAGTTTGGACAACAGAGACAGCTCCCTTGTGGGCCACTTAATTGAATTTGACCGAAGAAGGTCTACCCCTGCAAAGAAAAATATTTGGTTTCCAACAGAGAACTGGAAGATTCTGTGCCAAATGGGACAGTGTTTGGAACAAGACAGAATGAAAAGAAAGTTAAATTATCACACTAGGACTGAAAGCTATTATACAGATACCTAAAACCAAAATACACTTATGTGGGTGTCTACTGTTATTTTCTATTTTCAATCAATGTTGACTGCTTGAAGCTAATATATAATCATTCCATGGTATTGCCTTTCAAAAATATAGGCACTTTTTGCTAAATATAACAATGGGCAGCGAGTGATAAGGTCACATCAAGCTGTTTAAAAGAAATGCAGGTCAGATCAGTCTTCAAATTCATAGTAGCCAGAGCCAATAGCCTTTGGTGTCACATGCAATTATAGTCTGGAGGTGCTCTGTGTCTGCCTGTCTCAGAGATTTGACAATTTATTCACTCCTATGAATCAATATATTATACAGGTTTTTAGTTCAGAACCAGCATATTTCAGTCAAGTATAAATACTGTCATCTGGTGAGGATTTCAGCTTCAATCACCCACTCAGATCTGAATTTTAATCACTCCCATCCAAACACATATCCCCTCCCTATATGTACATGTGTGAATGCACGTGTACATACATGTATTATTTTGGTGGTGGTCCTCAGATCTTGTCCATAATACTACTTTCCTTTTTCTGTCCTTGCATAGCTCATTTCAGCTGACATAATACATACTTACAGATTCAGAATTTGAAAGTGGAAGGAAAAGTTTTCCAGTATTTCCAGTGAAGGCATCCATGTGCTTTTATGTAAGACTTTTACAAGACAGAATTGAAAAGGGGCAGAAATAAATCATACAAGTAAATCTATAGAACTTAATGGAATGTTACAACTTCGTTATATATTTATTTATATTAGAGATTTCATTAGGAAGTAATAGTCTCTTTATAGAATCTTGTGAGATAATGTCAAAAAATAAAAAGGACACATACTCAGATAAATTCTTTAAGTGTTAAAGTAATTTTTGTAGAATCCTGCCAGCTTCCTCACCTCTAGTGAGTTTTAAAGGATTTCCTGTAGAGACTCTATTCTTCATCCTGTTTGCAGGAAGGCTGAAGGCATGGATACAGCTGGATGATGCACGTGCCTCAATCAGTGAATTACTAGAGCTATCATTTGCTGCCTTGCCACAGCAGTAACAAAATAGTAATAGAGAGCAGAACTCCCATATCGGGTAACACACACTCACCAGCTGTCCCTTTAACCCACTGCTCTCCTCTGTCCTCATTAAACAATTTTTTGGGGGTTTATTTTTCCATCTGTTTTTTTCCAGTGGTTTTCACTTATGACTAATACTTTGATTACAATGTCACATCTTAAGTACCCAGTGAATTATGGAAAATCCTGTATTTTTAATGGAAATAAACCATTCACTTCACACTGATAAAAGAACAAAAGTTTGCTCTTCCTCCTAGTATTTGTGTAACTTTAAGAAATGCTTTTGCATCATGTACACAGGTGCCATGTGATGCAGGAGTTACCATGGAAACAACACAATTGAATGGCAAAATCAGGCTTCAGAATAGCTTTATCTTAATCACCTTCAATTTTTCCATATGTTCCAAGTATTTTTTCTCTGTTCAACATGGAGTGAACATGAAATAACAAAGCTGTGGGCTGAAGGATGATATGCTTCACTTGTACAACTTCTCAGGCATGGCTTTCCTGTTTTAGTTATAAATTCCTTTTGTTCCTATTATTGCTTTTATAAAAAAGACATGTAATAAACAAAGCATATATATGTACTTTATCTACATATCTTCAGAAGATATTGTAAGGCAGACATCTGCCAGTGGAAACTGTAATACTTTAAGGACTGCCTAAATAACGGTGATTCCATAAAAGGGCCATCAGTGGTGCCACGCTGTGTTTTATGGAATAAAGGAGAATTATTAGTCTGAGAGAGGACCCAAGATACCACAGAACCTGTGGATACTTGTCAGTTGAGCAAAGCCACGATACTATCTCATTAAGACCTCTATCAAACAAGGCTTCCTTCTTTCAATAAAATCTTCACCATATGAAAGAGCTTTTACTTGATTTTTTTCTAAGATGTTCTTGAATGAAACAGAAAATATACATAACACTGTACATTTTCCTAACTTTACAGTTAGAAAAGGCAGTTAGTCTTTTCTAACAATACTGATGATTGGGAAGATGTGTCAAATGTGTCAATAGTCAGGCTTATTGACTGTCTAACAGAATGAACAAAACATTCTTAAACCTTTATGTTGTCAGGTTTAGAAATTAACAGCAAACAGTGGTGAAAAAAAATATGACAATATTTAACAGTACAACACACAGTTGTTAAGTATATATTCTATGGTTAAAAAACTTCAACACAAGTGTAAGCATACAAATACATATTTAATCTATGATATGTCACACCTAATCCCATCTTTGTCATTCAGTCACCTAAACTTCTGTTCTCTTATCGGTGGAGGTTTCTTTTTTTCCCAGTGTAACTAAGTAAAGCACATTCTTAACACATCATATGATGGGGTGATATGAAAAATCTTGCTCAGTCCCAGCTGCAAATGAACTATCTCATCATGCCAGAGAAGGAAGGAACCAATGTGGACTATGAACAGGCAGATACAGAAATGGAGGAAATTCCAAGAGATGGCTTTCACTTACATCAGCTGGTAGAAGTAAAGATTTTCTGAGGAATGTTTACAAGAAAATGAAAGAATTAGCTGACCTGCTGAAAAGGTAAAAACAGAGCATATGAGAAGTGTCAATATGAGAAATAAAGGAAGAATAGAAGAGCTTACAGAGAGAACATCTACCTACCTATAAAATTTGTCTAGCAGAATTCAGGATACACAAAATGAGAATAAAATTGGTGTTGATGAGGTTGAGGAGAAGGACAAAAAAAGATTAATGTGTAAGAAAGTGGAGAAACACAGCAGGTGAATAACACAAGAAATAGAAATGAGAGAAGACTGAAGGAGAGTATTAAAAAATCATGGTCACTCATGAAAGTTCAAGATATAGTCAGTAAGCAAGTGGGAAAGGATGGTGGCTTGTAAAAAAAAAATAAATTGGTAAGAAGAACAATCACTTCAGAAAAGCAAATCAGAAAAAAACCCCATGTCAAAGCTGGGAGAAGGGAAGAGGTCAAGTGGGTGGTCAAAACCAGAAATGCACTTTCTTTCATATTTAAGAAACTGAAATGTCATATTCTAGCGTTGAAATTTTACTTCCACCCAGTCATTTCCTTTTACTTCCAGTCTTCTCAAAATCTGTTGCCAGTGCAGTTTTCCCCCCTCTTCTTCTGCCTGTCTTAAAAGTCAAATGTAACACCTGGCATTAGACTTAGACTGTTGTGGACTCACGTATATATATGTATATATCATATACATATAAATAAGTATGAATAAAAAGGATGAAATGAACAAAAATGTCATTGTGATTATATTTAGTAGTTAGGACAGGGACTTTATAGGCTAATTAGAGAAGTTTTTATGAAATCACAATTGAGGGTTCTGCTATGAAACTGCCATCCCAAGTATCAGAAACTGGTAGGAGGAAAGCATGTCCTTGCTGCTCAGTAGCTGTGTGCAGTGTGACACTGGGGATAACTCTAATCATTTTAGCATCAGCACCAAGAAGTTGTTGTCATGATGTAACACAGATGAAAGTTCTTTTTTTGCTTATCTGCCATGTCCAATAGCCCCTTGCAAATTTAAGATGTCCACAGAAGAAGGTTTATTAGTATTTTAGTTTAATCACTGTTTTATATAAAATCCTGCTGCTTGTATAAATTGTTCTCCTTCCATTTTTGAAGTCTTTCTGGATTGAATTAAGTATTTTTCAATAATTATGAAACAGGAATACCTGTATGTATATTCAATTACCAGTAAACCTGAAAATTAATTCTAACTCGGAAAACAGGAAATCACAGCCTAAAAAATGTTACCCAAGGCAGGTCTCATTTGCAAAAGTAACAGCAATATGGACATATATTACATAAAACCCAAAGCAATTAATATCTGTTCCACAAAGTGCATAAAGAAGTAGTTTATACATGATGAGAACTATGGCTATTAATCTGGCTTATTAATCTATAAAGCAAACTTTTTAATCAGTTCTGCAATTTTTCAGTTGGAAATAAACCATTTGATGGGAGTCTAATTGGATTCGTGCCTCAGTTCTGGGAATACCACTGTGTGCACTTTTTGTAATGTTTTATAGGCCATAACAAGTTGTTCCCAGGACACTTAACAGAGAGACAACTCACATTCGCATCATTCACTGGAGCCCTGAGTACATTTAGGGCATGTCCTGCAGAGACGTTCATTGTGGTGGTTCAAGGACACCCAGTGCTGTGGAACAAATGCTTTATTTACAAATATAGATTTAATGAGTTTCTGATGTGCAGTAAGATATCCTTTGATCCTGAAAAAGAAGAACTGATGCATGCTAGTGTGATGCAGAGAAGATGATTTAAACTAAGGCATGTCATAGCTATCAAAAACATCCCAGTACCGTAGTACTGAGCTAAGAGCTCTTTGATGAACAATCCACTGGGACTGTAATGTCATTTTAACACTTTCCATGGATAATCATGGATAAATGACAGTAGATATGTGTCCAAGTCACTGACATGATAGCTCAGAGCAGACAATTCTCTTTAATAATGGTGTTTTACTATTGGATAAAATTGAGTTTTATGACATTTGGGTTCCTACTGGTTCAGAATCACTTACATAGTCTATTTATAATCACTCTGGAATTGCTAGGATGTTATACTAAAGTTGTATAGCATTTCTTTATTTCTGTTTGTGCCCAGTTTATCTTATCTGGTTGATTATGTAGCTGTATTCAGCCATGTCAGTGCCAATGGGTAGGGGCATAAGAACTGATGATCTCCAGTACCACTGAGAGGCAGTCCAATTCTGCATCCTTATCTGTGCATCACAGATCCAGCACCCTCCCTCACCAGGGTGTTTAGTCCACAGGAGTAATGCATCAACATTTCAATAACACATTGTTTACATGACAAGCAGCCAATTCATCCACTTGAAAAATGGGCTACATTCAGGAAAGGTATTATAAAGAGAGTCTTTATGTGGAAGTTTAACAGATAAATGCCATACATTCTCATCTGCCAACTTAAAATTCAAAATACTTGAGAATTACAAGCACTTCTGAAAATAATGAGGTTTTGTGTTCAGACGAAGCTGTGCAATGATTCAAAAGCTGTATATATTTATGAAGTATTGCTCTTTGTCTTGCAGCAAGTGTATAGAGACTGAGAAAAAAACACAGCCTATACTATCTACAAAAAAAACTAGTGCAGAGATTTATGGTGCAAGCAGCCTACTTCAGATAATATATAGGAAATAGGAAAATAATGGTGAGGAAGTCACAGTCATCCTCTGTCTCATGAAAGATCACTTTAGATTCTGACATTGATAAAATCTTGTTACTTACTGACTCTCATGATTTTAGCCCATTTTCTTACATGAAGAATATTTCACATTGCAGAAATGTGAGACATTACTATGTGAAGGAAAAATATGGTAGTAACTCTGGCCTGTCAGCATACTGGGTATAAAGCCAGGCTTGGCTTAGATACTGAAATATGTTCACTTCTTGTGCATATAAGTTCAAAACAATCAAAACCTGCCATTGGACACTTCCGGATATTCGATAGAATAAATGATGTTTTGAGAAGCATTCTTCTCATAAAGATTTCCATGTCTTTTATATTTTCTCTATTTAGATAAGCGTTTTGGCAAGCACGTATCTTAGACCAATACAGATCCAATTATCACACATCAGAGTTAAAAAGTCATGGTAAAAATTTTTGTCTTCTAACATGGAAAAAAAACCTTATTAGCATGAAGAAAATTGCAGGCAGACAACTTATTTTTCTTTTCTTCTCTGAAGAGCTCCAGTCCAATGCATCTTCCCACTAGGTTTTGTAATAACAGCAAAGTAATACGTCGTTCAGATGTCTTCAAATCCTTGGGTTCTTTTTCAAGCCTCAGCATTCTTCCATCATTCTCCAGATTTTTACATTCCTGTTTATCTTACCTGGTCTTGATGTCTTTGAATTTTCACTAATCTCTGACATTTCTGTGTGTTGCTTTGTCCTGCATCTCTCTCAAGCCTCCAGTGACAGTTTCAGCAGCAATTTTCATGGGAACTGTGAGACAGTCAGGAGGGCTTTCAGATCCAAGAAGGAAACACCATTCCTATTGCCACATCTCACGTGTTGTAGCTACAGGATATGTTGTTGGAAGACATTGGTGTGATAGTAAGACATAGCCCTCACCTCAGACACTTCTTTCTCTGGCTCCTGAATTATAATCTCAATGCAGAGAAGAATCTGGGCAGAAGGGACAGAAATTTAGGAAAAGAAAATCCAATACACCAGGTTTAGCAACATGGGAAATTTAGAATAGGAGAAAGAAAACAGTAGAGATAAAAAGGATAAGAAGGAAAAGGAAGAAGGTGAAATAAATGGAAAGAAGGGCAAGAGGAAAGTGATGATTACTTAAGTAACACCAGATTGTATTTCATCACCTCTAGTAAAATCTCTGCTAATTCTTAATCAGCATTGCGCTCTGATTGTCACTCATGTCAGACCTGGGACCTCTATTACAGAAGGTAATCCCATTAGGGTACATGTAATTGGATGGGACAACCGGGTGTGACAGCAGCTCTGTACCACAGAGTTACTATGTGCAGCATAGCACATTTATTAACTACCAAGAGAATCCTTTCTGAAAACCAATTTCATATTCACCCTGACCACCTCAAAAAAAAACTGCCCTAAGAGAAAATGTATCAAACACTGAAAAATAAGAATGTGTCAGAGTTTAAGATGTCTGTGAATCTTTAATCCCATATTTAATTATGATGCCAGCTTTACTTACATAATCACAAACATTATTCTCCTTGACCCCTGCTTCATTATGTGCAAAGAATGATCTTTTTAGTATATTCTTTTAGCTTCATTCAGCATGTGGTCTATTTACTTTACACTATTCAGTCTCAGCTGTGTGGACAGCCATATATTTCCTGCTGTCCTTTTCTGTGGCTCTCACAGCACATACATGTTTCACAAACATTCCTCTCCACAACACTTCCCTGAAAGAAGGGAGTTTTATCATCTCCACCCTACAGATGGAAAACTCAGGCTGTATGATATGAGTATCTGAGAATTCAGGCTACTGCTATCTGAGTAGCTCACAATGGGTAACACTTCATATTTTCAAAGGGCACTCCCCACTAGCTTCAGATACAGTTGTGAATGTTTAAACATTTCTGCAATCAGCCTGTGAGATCTCAAGCTGGACAATGAAAACAGAGAACAAAATAACCACCTGGGAAAAATGTGATTAAAGGAACTTGCCACACAAGAACTCTGCAGTAAAGACAGACTCCAGTATTCCAAAGCAGCTACTGTCTAGTGATGAGATCTCCCTTGTAATTCCCTGTGGCAACAGGGTATGATAAGAAGTGTCACACAACCTTGATAACTATAAGTGCTACTGGCACATCACAGATACTAAAGTGTGCTCTTTGAAAGTGTGGACTTAAATAAACAGGACACTGAAGATCACTGTGCCTTTCTCATTTCTGGAGCAGTTAGAAATGGTAAATGCGTCCTAGAAGATCATGTCTAGCAAAAACTCTGTTACTCTGATTATAATATCAAATACCATGCATTGAAGAAAACCCACCAGAAAACAATACAGTATGTTTTTCAAGGCAAGATCTTTCTGTTGAACTGAAATCTGTATTTATGGAGAAGGGAATAAGACAAGGAAGAAGAGGGTCTGGGAAGTGCCCTAGGATAACCAGCAAAGAAGTTCATTCTGTGGCTGTAATAAAACAATCTAACTCTGTATTTTTTCATGTCTTTTATCTGGACTCGCCTTGGGAGTCACTTTAAAGACCACTGCTCTTTTAAATCCATATTCTTCTTCCCAAGTTTTGTGATACATGGCTCACTGACCACATGACACTTCTTAATTGCTTCTAAGAAATTCATCGTTCCACTGTCTGCTTAATTACTTTTAGTGATTAGCTCTGGTAGCAACCTTCTGTCTCTTACTGGCAGTGCATATTTGCTGGAATGGATGTGATTTCTAGACTGTCCTAGTAGTACACCCTTAACAAGGATTCCCATCTCCTGGCTTGTGCAACACATCTCAAGACTGTTGACCTAGAAATCACAGAGCTGGATTCATCTGTTTCTGATTATTGGATGCATCGGGTTTATTATTCCAAACATATTAATTTGGATATCAAGGACATCTTTTCCCAGATGAATTTGATTACCACATCATCCGTTTGACATGCAGTTTTTTATGCATTTTTATGCTGTTTTTATAAAAAAAACCAAAGTAATTAAAGACTGAAAAATGTGAGTTGTTCTTTTTCATTTAATATTAAGAGCAAATCTGAATCTTCTCATTTTTCATTTCTCCCGCTGCTATATGGTACATTATTCTCATACCTTTGATGTCTATTATTGTTTCGTTCCATTCTTTTCCTTGTTCCAGATGCTATGAGTGAAGAACCCATGCTTGTCCTTACTTATATCCATATTCTTCACAGAGGAACAGTGAAACACATTGTGATGGATGTTATAGCTCTTTCGTTGCTTGCTCAAATTGTACTGTGTACAAATTATATATTGTGCATTTTATAGGGAGAGCTTTGCTGGCTGTTTGCCTTGTGGCTGCTGCTGTTCCTAAGAAAGAAAGAGGACATTGCTTCCCAGATAAAGCTGACCCTCAGGAACTTCTAGAAGGACATCAATGGCCAGGACAGGCAACAAAGAGGAAAGAGGTAGAAATCTAAGGTTACAGGGTGACTCAGGTTGGAAGGGTCCAGCTCTGAGATCAGACCACATTGCTTAGAGATTTACCCATCCTGGGCTATTCAACAGAGCCTCTGAAATGATGGACTGAAGGAAAATTGTCCTAGAGTCCCTTCTTGAAATCTACTGAGGCATTACTTCAATTCAGCAATCTGTGGAAAGTTGATGAATTAGGAAGGTGGAGCCCATTTGTAAGAGCCCATTAAACCAAAGTGTTTTAAATATTATTATTCCAATCTCTTAATCTTCTGTATTTTATTTATTTCTAGTGCTACCTTATTCCAGACTGTTTTCATGTTGTGGTGGTGTGACCTTGTATGGACATCAGGTGTCCACTGAGCCTCTCTATCGCTTCACTCCTCCTCTCAGCTGGACCAGAAAGAAGAAAAATAAGATGAAACTCATGGACTAAGACAAAAGCAGTTCAATGAAAAGCAAAGCAAGGCCACATGTGGAAGCAAAATAAAACAAAGATTTATTCTCTGCTTCCCATCAGCAGGCACTGTCTGGCCTGTTTCAGGAAGCAGGGTTCCAAATGCAAAGCAGTTGCTTGAAGGACAAGCCAATGCCCCCCTCCCTTTTCCTGGCTTTTATAGTTCAGCTGACATCATATGGTATGGAACATCCCTTTGGTCAGAATATGGTCCATAACCCATTCTCAGAGGTCATTGTTAACACAGTTAGTCACACAACTTACTCACTGCGGAGAGGTGCCAGCTACAGAACTTGCCTGAGCAGGCAATACCTGGCAGGGGCTTTCAATTACGAGGCTGTTCATAAACAGGAAAGACTTAAGTATCCTCAAAACTTTATGAATACTGCAAAAGCAAAAAGGATGACAGAATTTTCACACCTAACAGACAACGTGGCTGGAACAAATATATTAAAATTAACTCATTAAGAATTGTGATGGTGCTATTAGAGTCAATTTCTAGTTCAGACTAAAATCTTATCAATAAATCTGTACATGAAAAATGTGTTCATCTGAGTGGATCAACTTGAGTAGATACTACACAGTTAAAATGAGCATGTGCCATAGCACATGCACATGTATGTTCCTCTGTTCAATTCTCATCTGAATAATTGTAAATGTTATGGAAGCATATGAAAGGACATCACTTAACTCATTCAATTTCCAGTGATAAAGTTTCCTGCCAACTAGTATCAGGCAATTATCACCTATAAATTTACATGCATGCCTAATGCTATTCCGCTTGATCAGGCAATTCATGTAGTTTAAATTAGAGACACTTGCAGCTATGTGCTGGATGAGTGTCTTTAATATCCACTCCTCTTTTAGTCACATTTCCTGATGAAGAAGGAATTATAAAATCATGCTGTAGTATTCCTGTAGACGTATATCTGTCAATCCATACTCTTCTAATAGCTTTTGAACCTGTTGGCCAATTTCAAGTGCATTTGACAAAGAGGAGCTATCTTGCAGATATTAAGTTTCTCTACATCAAATTGAAATTGGCAGTTATGCAGAGAAAAGAGAGATTATTAGAGCCACTGGTATTTTCACACCACTCTTATGACATTGATGGAAAGACTGTATCATGAACAGTCTACAGAATTCATATTTATTGTGAATGCCACATCATGGAAAAAAAGCTTCATAATTTGCAGTTTATTAGACATTTGAGAATCCAAGCAGACAATACCAATCCAAAAGGATTTCCATGCTCCCAGTCTTTGTGCAGCACACTGAAGAAGCATTACTTACTATCAGCAAACTCTTATTTCAAAAAAATTATAAAGAGCTTTGCCATTAGACTTCTGTTTGTAAAAAATATTCCCTTGTCTTGTCCTAAACAAAAACGGGAGTATTTAGTTTAAAGGCAAACAAAAAAACCCATGTACTAAACCAGCATAGTATCTTCCCTGATTTTTCTTGGATGATCAGATAATACTTCCAGTTTAGTTAGTGTTTTGATTACATGGGAACTTTCAGTGTATTTCTTTCCCAGTGTTGACATCACGGAAATTTCACAAAGTTTGACAGCCTGGTAGTAAGCAGTATTCCAAAGGGACCTTCTTCTTGGCCTTATAGTATTTGGCAGACATTCATAAATAGGACCTGTTTTCTTTAGGTTTTGAGCAAAACCTCTTCTGGGCAAATAATGATTTAGCTAGCAGCAAACCATCAGAAAAAAATATTTAACAAATCTTCTTGAAGTTTGTGATGGAGTTACTGTAACAGAAATGCAAAGAATTAGTCTGAGAGAATCTTATGACCAAA
>JANHGL010003376.1:0-35474 GCA_024611195.1 Ceyx melanurus | reverse complement strand
GTGGAAACACAAGCATATCCCCTGCCCCAAGTTAATAGAGGAAAGGGTCCCTCAATTTTACCGGATTCCAAATTCCGGTAAAATACCGGTGGTTTTTCTTCAAATTTAAAAAGGTGGTTATTAGCAAAATGCTTCGCTATGGGTGGAATATTATCCGCAAAACAATTCAAAAAATTAAAAGTATATACTGCTTTTTGTAATCTTTCTTCTGGGACAGTGGTAACACAAGCTGCAATTGCAAAGTCTTCTCTTATCATGTCTCCTTCCTGCTGGGGATGTGCTGTCTTGCACCTTTTCTCCACCAAGGCTTATGCTGCAATTGCTCCAGGGTCAGAAGCTGCTCCGAGCTGCCAGCACGTGAATCCACACATAGAAGTGCTGAATTTATTGTTATGTTGTGGGGTTTTTTGTTGTTTTGGGTTTTTTTGAATTTGTAGAGGAATGGTAACTTAAAATATCTTTTGGACAGTATTTGGAATAGCACAAATAACTTGAGATAAAAGTCGAGGAGTTATCTTAAAGACCTTCACAGTTTTGTCTACCATGAATAAATATTTTCTTAGATTTACAGTATTTAAGAAATACAGTATTACTACTCAAAGCTTTGGACAGTTGCCCCATCTCATTGATGTAGCAATCTGGATAACTGAATATTGAACCTGCCCCTTAATGATTAAACAAAATGTTTTAAGAAAGAAAATGAAGCACTAAGGTAGTTTTCAAAACAAAACCCCATCCATCTGTTTGCAATAGATTGCAGTAGTGCCAAGCTTCTAGCTTTGAAGTTTCCAACAGGCTGTAACTTAGGTAAGAAAACTGCAGGCCATTCTCTTCTCTAATTTTTTTTTCCACTAATCATGAAAGGTTTACTGTATTATTTGGGCTGTAGAAAACATAGCTGCAACTTACTTTCTAATGAAGTAGCTCAGTTTGCCTTCAGGAGAAGCCCAACTCTAAATAAAGTAGGGTCACTGTTTCTGGCTGTGGTGAAATAACTAAACAGACATGTTATTGTGGGCTATTGGTCTAGGGTGATGGAGTATTGTTGCTCTTTGGAGGTGGTAGGTGCTATCATATATTTAGCTTGGAATGTCTTATGTTTAGCATAGATTACCTATTGTGAAGAACAGTAAACTCAGTAGTATACTTTACAAATACATGTTTGCTTAACACGTGTTGCAGTTATGAGACTCATTATTACAAATTATATGGCATCCAGAACTGAAATTATGAAGTATCAACTTAAAAAAAAAAAGTATTTACTTCTAGAAAAAAAATAATCTGTACTCAAGTGACATACCATCTGCAAGGACTCAGAAACAGAATCAGGTACTTGTTAAAAAATAAGCATAATTGGTAGCTTTCAACTGTTTCCCTTAGCATTTTGAAATATACCATCAAGGAAAGGGGAAAGGAGAAAGGGAAGGAGCATGGCTGTTAACACCTTGACCTGCTCAGAAATATCCTGTCAACCCTGAAGTCAGTATGCAATATGAGCTATTGGAAGATCACACCATTCTCTATTATCCTTTTACTGATGCAAGAAATTTGCCAAACACTGCACTCCTGGCTTGTCATCCAAAGTGAGACGAGGTCTTGAATACATGACATCTGCCTGCCTGCCTCTTCTCCTATGCTTTCTGAATAGCATACGGGCCTCAATGCCAGAAGTATGTCTAAGGCACTAGATCAAGCAACACCCTTAGAAATTATGCAGTGGTTAGCACATGATCTCCAAAGCTGAGACTAAGGAAGCCCCCGGTGGAGCAGAGGGGAATATTATTTGTAGTTGTAGACCTCAGCATTAATCACAACAAGGTCAGACACACAAGCAAGCCCTATACATGTAAATGATTCAGAGCTATCAAACTGAGATTGTAAAGTTATGTTTTTACTATGGCTATCCATGCTTTCCCTCATATAGCTTGTCGGGCTCACAGGCTTGTTCTGTCTCTGGACACAAGTCCTTGCTAGCAGGAATGGGTTTCCCCCATGAAATGGTAAGGCATCTCCCACCAGGAATTTCTAATATTGACTAGGTAGGTGGGTCACCAACCATAAACTTGCTTTGTATAGCACAACAGGATACAGGAAATAACAATGAAAGCAGCAACCATTCTCACTAAAGGTCATTTGAAAGCTCATAAAAAAATGCCAAGTAAAATTTTTATGTTAAAAATTCACATTTTGATAAAAATAGTTTTTTCTCACTAAATATTCTCTCACTTCAAGTGAAAACAGAATATTTTTTTCCTCACATGTCCATGAAAATAGCAACCACTGACCAAAAACAAGCACAGATGGAATTTTTTTTATTAGCTGCAGGCAGCCCTCTTTGCATTGACATGCCCAAACCAAGTATGTACCTCCTGCACTTGAGAATGATACAGGAAGGGAGCATCAAACAGTTGCTGTGGCTTGGAAACTTGGAAACATAAAATCTCACAAACATGACCATCTATCAATACTGTATGTTTTGCTTGAATACTGAGAATAATAAATGCACTAATGAGTCACCAGAATTAGTTCTCAGTTTAGGAAAACCATCATTTGGGAAGCTGAAGGACTGATTGAGGGGATCAGTAACAACAAAAAGCAACCAAACCCAGTCTATTTGACTACTCTGAACATCAGATAAGGTGAATAAATGGTCTTAACAGTTTTTAAGGTGCTAAGAGCCTACTCCATAAAACTGTTAGCATTAACTGGTACTTCTTACTGGTAGTCTCAAGAGAAATGTCATGTAACCAGAGTACTACCAGATCAGTAAAGCATCAATTTATACCCCTCCTGCATTTGCTGTGCCCTGAATGAGTTACAGATTGTAGCTCAGAAGTTGTTAATTTGTGAGCAATAAAACTTAAAAATACTTGCTAGTGTCTTCTGCCTACAAATAGAAATTTGGAGCAAAAAACATCATTAAAATTTACTGCTGATTTCTACTGTTAAAGTATAACAAACTGCAAATGGAAGGAGGATGAATGACCCTGGCACCTTTTCTATGTTTCACCTGCCCACATCTTTTTATTGTTTGCTTAGCTGTTGCATAAATTCAGTAATTTACTGTTACCAACAGTTTACATACAGCACAATATAAACCAACTGTTGAATTGTGTGAGCAACATAAACAGGCAGACAGGTTCTCCTCTGCTGCCCCTGAATGTAACCTGAAATGCTCTCAGAAATCTGAATGCTATCCAACATCAGTTTTCAAGACAGAAAAGCATCAGTCATTTATGACATTGATTTATGACAAGATTATTTTGTTATTCTAAATATTTCCCCCAAAGGGTCACCTGGGAGTGGTGTATGGAGGAGCTGGCTATAGATTACAGGATCTCTCCTCCTGTCTCTGGGAGACTGCAACCTGAGCACACACACATGTTCATGGACCTTCCAAGTGGTCAGTAACTCCCACCCATGAAGCTAGCCCATTGTTTAGGTTCTCCTGCATAAAGATATGGATCTGAAATGCCACAAATGGTATTTAAAGGTACTTTCTTGCTTACTTGTGAAAAGGGAGCAAGTGGCAATTCACACCACATTAGGATATTTAACAACTTACAATGGTCACATGAATTGTTCATAAATGACCTTTGGGTACCACCAGTTTAAAATTCAGAAAATGCTTAAAAACGTGAATAATCTTAAAAAGATAATCAATGTCTTCTATACATTATCTACTGATTATTATTTTTCAAACTTCAGAGGCATTAAAATGTTGATTCATCTTAGAATGGTTCTACATGCATCTGATGAGCATTTTTCAGTGCATTTATCTTGATGTCTTAAAAAAAAGAGTAGTTGATAAATTGAAACCAGCACTTCCAATGCACAAGCAATCCCTTATCCCTCTACCACCAATTTATTGACAACATTGATTTTACTTCTTCTATTTTATTTTGTGACACAGACATCAAGGGTTTCTACCACTGCACAGAAAAGGATAAGGGACATGCATTGCTATTTCAATGGCAGTGATACACTGAGCAATATACAACATTCCAGACTTACTAGCAAGTACTATCTTGATTTAAAAGACCGATATCCAGGTATCTCCAGTGAGGTTACTTGACATCATCCCCCCTCCCCCCCCCCATTATTTTAAGAAACAGGGGATGAGGATGTAGACAGAATAATAACTCTTCAATCCTGGAAGAGGCCAAAAGCAACAGCATCACAGAAGCATTGCTTTAGCTTAAATACCCCCAGCTTCCTTAATCCATATCATGAGAATTTCTTCCTGGAGCTTTCAGTAGTCAGAAACACAAAGTAACTTACCTAGATTTTTCAGGCATCCCTAGGAATATGCTGTTAACCTTTATCCACTGGAAAAAAAAAAAAAAGTTTTCAATGTACATATTTGTTGTTTCGGGTTGTGTTTTCTTTATTCCTTTTAATGTTGTTAAACATTTTTTTTTTTCAAAATAAAAAGTCTGCTGTTTAATACACACCAACATCAGTTTTCACAAGGGATATGTATATGTCTGTTTGTGAAACTGTCCCCTATAGATCAATTACAGCTTCAGACTGATAGTTTTTTAGAATAATAATCATAACTGATAGAACTACAAGGACAAGAATTGTTCTATTAAAATAAATGCACTGTGATATAAATGCCAGTGTCACACCAGCAAGGTCTGCATAAAATACAGAACTGCTGACAAGAAGGCTTAAGCAACCAAAATATATCAATGTTAAGTCTCAACATAATTGTTTAAATGTCAGCTAAACCTTAGAGGACTACCTTTCCAAATCTTAAAACTAAATATGATTAATAGAAAAAAGTTAAATACCAATCTCTAGACACAAGATAATGTTTTAAAAGGCCGGTTTTAGAGATAATTAACTAAGGATCCATTTGAGAAAGGTTATAAGACTCAAATAGCACAGTCACCATTTTGAATGTTATTAATCTTAAGATTTCAAGCTATTTAAACATTTAGATCTCATTTAAATGCCCTCTCTTATATGTGATTTGCCATATTAACAAGGTCATTTTACAACAATTTTACACAATTGATGTAAATTACATGTTGATGGCAGATGAAACTCTGCTTCCAACTATGTGATTAAAGCCAAAAACTAATAGAAAAAAAGCCTCTCTAAACAAATTAAAAGCCAAAGCTTGATATTCTTCTCAAAGTATTCATGAACCATGTAAGTGTGCATCAGTCTTAAACAGGTATTTGCTAATAGCCAAATACAGTTTGTAACTGAGCCTGTCAACATACATGCACAGGCACAAATGCATATATACACACCCATTAAATATTGTTAAAAACATTTTCTGCTTACAATGTTAATGATTTGAAAATCACATTTGTGCAATCCGAATTTAGTCCTCATGCATATGATACTCTCTTTAACAGTATGATCACTAAAAGCTAATAAGTCCCCTACCTCCTCACACAATGCACAGCTTGGATGAAAATAATTTATTAAAAGCTTTACAGATTTATATCTCTCTTTACTTTCTATGTGTAGTTTTAGGTATTATTAATGGCATACTCTTCTAAAAATAGAAACATAATTCACACATTTCTGCTAAGTGGTAGGTTCCCAAATACCAATTTATTTTCCCAACCTTTCACCCCTCTAAAACGATGGGGATATATTTCGTATTATATACATTTTAAAGAGGGTTTACTGAATCAAAGGGAGTTTAAGGTTAAAAGTATCAATTGATTTTGCATGTCAAGTTTCAGAGTTGGCTAGAAACTGATTTTTCAGCATTCTATTAGATAACACTTTTCAGGTTTGAAGTACAGCTTTATTGACCACAATTTTAGCTCTGATTCATGCACATAAGACACCAGAGAAATTAAAAACCTTCTAAGCAAGGAAGAAAGTTGGGTAGAAGTTATTTGATAGCATAAAATAATATTCCATGCCACAGACAGGAATAAATTTCAGTTTCTCAAGGCAAGATATAATTGCACTGATAGTGAAAGCTTCCTTACCTTTCCTGCAATTTCTAGCCTCATTCGAAATTCCCCAGTGATAATGTGTATTAGGTCCCAACAGAAGTAATGGTCTTCTTCCCCTAATTAACCCACAGTTAACACTTCCACCTTGAGCACTGGCTGGGATGGAATCCTGAGAAAAAAAGAATGGATGTGATTATTGACTTTTGTCTGGATCATCATGTAAGAAGTTAGTCAAGAAGCTGGTTCTCCAAAACAACTCAGCTGGCTTGCAGCCTTGTCCTTGCCACCTTGGACACACACAGATTTCTTGCTCTTCTTGTAAACCATGCAGTCCTTCCTCTTCTCAGAGGAGAAGATTCAGATCACTGGACAAGTTGTGTCATATAAAGAGATTTTAAACAGATGACATATTTGGCACGGTTGGCACTAAGAAACATAATTCAGAGAAAAAATAAGTTTGTGGAAGAGAAACAAATGTAAAGGAATCTTTACAGTCCACTGGGGAATATCAAGAGAAGTAGTTCAAGTTACCACACCATTATGTTAGCAGGATTTAAGGAAGCAAATAGCTGACTCACAAGAAGGCAAGTGATCTAAACTCTGAAGGTAAAGAGAATAAAGTGAGGGAAGGGAAGATAGAGACTAACAGTGTGTATCACAGATTTCAGTATGAAAAATCTAATGTCCCTAGAAAAGTCAAACCAAAGTGGCAAAAAAATTATGTAGACAAGATACTGTACAGATGCACTTCTCCAAAAATCTGTAACACAGAGCTTATCAATATGTTATAGTATATACACAGGAAAAAATGAGATCTGAATTTAAACTCTGCAGAGTGCATGCTGCAGAGTAAATAGTGATGGAAGGTGGTTAAATAAAAACTGAATAAAATTGCAAATATAAGCTAGTAGGCATGTTCTTTACAGGAAAAAATCCTTCTATGATCCCTTGTTTTTGCAAATCACAGGAAAACAAGTGTAGAGTAGCTGAACCATGAAACTGTCTCTTGATTAATCAACAAGAAAAACAGCTTTCTTACTTAAATACACCTTATCTTCCTCCAGTTGCTTACTCAGAGCTTCTGATAAAACAATTAGTTTAATTCAAATGAATTGTAGCGTTGTCAATATTTTATTTTATTGGATTGCAGGGAGCTAGTGGAAGAAATACTCTAAGCCAGAACCAGCAGGTCCTTGTTTTTAGGTTGTTACTTTTTGAAGATATAGGTCAAATCTTTCCAATTCTTTTTGATGGTTGCCTGCTGTGTAAGTGTAAAGTATCAAGGCAAGACAGAAAGTTTGACACTCCCCTGAATAAAAAACCCAGCTGCTTTTCAATAATAAGAACAGAATGTCTAATCCCCATTCTGGTCCCCTGCAAAAGGGTGAACTTGTATATTATAATTTATTATAACTTATGTAACTTATGTAATTTATTATATAACTTCTATAATCCAATCTATCATAAGACAGGTATGAAAATCAGAAATGTAGGTTTCTGCTTTCACTCTTTCTATACAGCAGGATGCAGGAAAGCTAAGATTTGAAAACATGGACAGTATCTCAGAGCAAAACGGACAGGGAAGAAGGAAGAATGATGCATTACATTTTTTAATAATTTTAGAAGCCAGATCTAAACTAAGCACAACTACTTTGTGGAATATGATCTATGAAGTTAAAACTATTGCTTTGTTTATTAGTAGTGGTGGATCACTCTTGGGACAAAAAAAAAATAAATAAATCTGTCTTTTGCCTGCAAAGCCATGACAATTTCACTGAACGTGCACTGGGATACATTATCAAGGAAAAATTATGAAGCACCGAAAGTATTTGAACTTTCAATTAACTGGATTCTCCTGCTCTTTCTGTGTAGTAAGATGCTTCCAAAAGTCACATTGTGACGATTTATGCCTAAATACCAAGTAGTTGGTCCCTGTCCAGGAGAATATGCAGACTAGAAAACTATACCCAGCATCACTGAACCAGATATTTTCAAGAAAGACAGTTAACCAAAAGAACTACAAAGAAAAAATGTCCCCTACCTCTAGCCACTTAAGAATCTCCATAAATCTTCCAAATCTTACCTCAATCCCTTTGCTGGGAGACAGAGTGATGCCTGAAATGATGCCATCAGAGGACCAGTTGTGATCTCAAACCTGAGCAACCCTTTCCTGTTAGGGATACTGCCTTAGTTTTGTTTGACATCTAAGAGATTAAATTAAGAGAAAGGGAAATATCCATGACTAGTATTTAAAGGTAGAAAACAATTTTTCACTCTCACTGTTCTACTGCAGGTCAGAGACTGCTGGGCACCATGCCAATGTGCAGGACTACACTTATATTTGACATAGCCTTGTGTTTCAAACAGATTAGAAGCCAGAATCAAAGCATCTGGTGTTGGCTGTGCAGAACCACTCTTCATAATTAGTTTAATATTTTATACCAGCACATATTTCATGTGTCTTAGCCTACTAAACACCATTATAATCCATGATATTACTGAAGGACATCAGTTTTATTGGGTGGTGTCCACAGCCTTTGCCTGATAGAGATGGAGGAATGTAGACTGACCATATGACACAATAAATCCGCAGGGATTAGTGATGATGTATATAATTTTCATGCTTGTGAGAGCACTGACACTGTGGTATTACTCATTGATAATGATCCATCTTTCCAGCATCTGCACCTCATTTCTGTGGAATGTGTCTCTTCATCAGCTTTTCCCAATAACTAGAACAACTGGTTTTGTTGGGTTTTTTTCTCTTTTTTCTCATTTTATTTTCAGTTTCAAACTTTTTGGAGACTGCTGAACCTATCTATCTTCAGCCAGCAGCTTCAGCATATTGACCACTATTCCTTTGGCTTCATGTGTGCCTGTATCACAGCTTTCATTTTACACTTGATGTGCTGGGAGTCTCCCGCTGCATATGTGACCATGTGGGGTTTGATGATAGCACTTTACCAATTACTGCTCACAGCTGCAGATCTTTCCCAATGGCATTTTCTTGATGCATACCATTTTATGCTCTTTTCCAGGGCATGCCTCACACTGCTTATGTTGCAAACATGTTATTGGAAGAACTGTCATGACACCACAATTTTGAATAATATTTCTGCTGATCTTTGTCAGTTACAGGACTTTTTTTTTTTTTTAATTATTTATAGCAATAGGGATATAGGTCCTAAAAGTCATGAAGAGGTATGAGAAAGACAGGAATGATCTGTAAGCAATACCTATCTGATGAACTGGAATTGCCAGTACTACCTTTACAGTTAAGCACCATTGAAAAGGGCAGAAGAGCCTCAGCTTTTCAGAATTTACCAGCCTACTATTTTTGCAGTCATCTGCAAGGATTCTCCAAAGACACTAAATGAAGTGTATGGGTGAGTGTCAGGAGCTGGCATTCACTGATTTCTGTCACAAAATTCCAAGTATTCAAGGACCTTAAGGGCAAATCTTCAGTGCTTGTAAAGTGGTGTCATTCCTGAGCCTGTTCCCACTTCACTTAGTCTCCAAGTCCTCCTTTGCTCCTCTTTGCTGCAGACACAGTTCTTTGTCTCATGTCTGGATTGCACAAAGATCTTGACTCCCTGCTTCTGAGCAGATTTATGTTAGCTGTTTCCAGCCATTTCTTTATAGCTGGAGAAGACATACGTTGTCCCTGTCTTTCCAGCCTATCTGTGAACAAGGAAAGCCAAACTCTCATCTATTCCTTCTCCTTCCAACAATCAGATATCCTTATATATTCACATCTGCAAAGCCCATGTTTTTCCTACCTTAGGAACACAAATTCTGTCTGTGTCTCCAAACAGGTTGTAAAGGCACATAGAGAAAAGCTGTGTGAATATGCATTGGTGAAAGAGTACAGATGAATCCCATGTGATTGGTCTGAATTTCCATAATGAAGCAGTAAGAGTGCAGATCATGAGATAATGCAAAAATTCACTAAGAAGAAAAGCCATTGTTAAAGAAAATATGGATATGCAAAAATAAAATTGACAAGAAGTTTTATTCTGTCAGTTACAGAAGACTATTGACAGAATATGTTACGGGCAAAAATGCTTCACTAATGCAGTTAATGCGGCATTATCCCAGATGTATCCAAATTACTTTCATTCTACCTTTTTCATTCTACACCACAGAGCCTGAATGCTCCTATTTTGCAGTGTTCTTGTCTGTTTAGGTTGCTTTTAACTGGCAGTGTGAGAGACCAAGAAACACAAATTAAATTCTCAAACACCTGTAGATGTTATATAAGCAGGTGTCTCAGTCTACTTTTGCTAACAAATGAGAATATGTTTGTATAGGCTGCATTTGAAGAATCATTTAGATAGTTATTTGCAGTCCATTCAAGGTAGCTGGTGGTTCTCATTGTTCAGTAGCTGAATATTTCCAAGTCTAAGATGTGTATTTTATCACAGGGAGTAATGAGTTTCTATGAATCCCTCTTTAAGTATGTTACACAAATTCAAAAACATATAACCCGTAGTGGAATAACATTTTCTGTCTCATTTTGTTTCAACTTTAATGTTTCCTTTTTCATTTTCATAGAAATTTTGTTTCAGCTTAAGCTGTTGTGCTCTGAAATTTTAGGTAGAAGAATAAATTATAGCTTGGAAACAGTGCAGAGGCAGCAAAGGACGTAACAGTAGACTGCTGCTAGGCTGCTTTTTCTTACTAGTTTTTTTAAGTCCTCTTAGCATCTAAACCCAACAAAACAATCCTCTGACATGTTGCCTTTGAGGATGTCTCTTGTTATAGAATGCCTGACAGTATATAGCACTGGCTCAATCATTTACTCATCAGTGTCAAAACTGGACCAGTTTCCCACCTGTTAAGTAGAGTTTCTTCACCTATGCTAGAGGAAATGTTGATTGAGTGTAAGGAACCATTGATTAGTTGTCTCAAACATCGCCTCGATAGGGGAAATATATTTCTTGTAAAGAGACTGAGCAGTAGTTGTTTATTTCAACACTGCTGACTAAAAAGGAACATCTCTGGCACCATCGGCCAACTACCACAGAAAATACAGTGAAAGGAGGAATGGAAAATGCTGAGAATGGAAAAACTTGCTTAATGACACCTGCCTATCCCCAGCCCCCACCCCCCCTTTCCTCAAACTGGGGGGAGGGAAAAACAACCAGGGAGTGGGGGGGGGGGAAATGAATGGGCAAAATGCTGTTTAGGAAGCACTACAATAATCTGTTAACCAGGTCAGATAAGTTCTTTGTTTGTAGCACTTTGCCATTCATGGTTAATAGATGAGATCTCATCCACCACAAGAACATAAATCCTTTAGTGGGGTACTTTCAATGCAAAGTTTCAAATATCTTGTTCTTAGCTAAAAAGCTCTAGTTTTTATGTTACAAGAAAATAAACTTGTAGCTTACAAGAATAATTCACAAAACAAATATGATTTGCTTTTTGATTCTTATGTCCATTTAAGTAGAAAATCCCTGAACCCTTACTACTGCAGAAAGAAAATACTTTTGAATATCATTCACAGACTGGGAGGACCAAAAGCTTATAACAGAAAAAGTCATCCAACCCCACCTACCAAAATTAAATTATTATAATGTCCCAATCCTGAAAGCTGTTAGATATATGCTTAAAGAGATTTGCATTAGTTTACTGTCTGAAATTGACCCACAGACTAATTTAATCAAAATAAAAAATATCCATAGTCACAGCCAGATTGTAAAAAATGGAGTTACCAAAGGTGGCTTCTAAACCAGAAAGTATAAAACTGCAGCCTTACTTCATAAATATCTAGTTCATACACTTATATAGCTTCGCGTTTTAGTTTGGTTTATGTTTGGTACTCATTTCTGAAAATTCCTGAATCAGGGTCTCTCTAAGGGTAATATATATTAATAGACGCAAATTGTGATTAGCAAAATACTTACTCTTGAAAGTAAGCAAAAGAAGTACCGAAATAACACGGTAAGATGATTGTAGAAGTAATGGAGAATTTTAAAAATATGCTAAGAACAAGTTCAGCAAAAAATCCTTATGCTATGCTTGGAATTATCCTCCATCAAAATGTTTGGCTGGATAGCTCCCCTGAAGCTGAAAAATTACTGCATTTAAGGAAAAAAAAAAAAAGTTTAAAATAGGAGAAAAAAATCAATAGCATATAGTAGTACAGGAACAATAATAAACTGAAAATAGGACTCTCTCATGTTAAGAAGCCTCTCCAAAGCTGTGGAGAAATAAAGAAGCTTTAGTTTTAATAAGGATAAAGGTTTTTAAGAAAAACTGATGGCTGAGAAAATGTAGGGAAGAGGTTTCCCTCACACATTTCCCTTAAAACCCAAGCAAACAAAATAAATCCTGATAAAGTGTAATATTTCATAAGGAATATTTACACATCAGCGAAGAGAACATAGCTCATATCTCACACACGCACACTTCTGTGCATTTTCTGTTCATCCTCAAGCAGCAGCTTCGGTGGAAACAATAGCGCCCAGAAACTTTGCTGGCTCGAACAAAACTTGGCAAAAATATGAGTGGCTTCAAAGACGACAGATGACAAAAAAATTCCTCAAGCAACTGAAAAACAGGCACCAGGATAATCTAGTTAAAGTTTACTCGGAAGAGTAAAAATGAGAAAACACATGGATTGAGATAAACACAGCTTAAAAGGTAAAGCAAAAGTCATATGGCCAAGCAAAGCAAAAGGAATTAAGTGTGCACCTCCCATGGGTAGGCAGACGGCTCGTCGCAGTCAGCAGACTCTGAGGGGGGTGAGTCACGACAGTGATTCCGAGTAACAGAAAAAAAACCAACCAAAAACCAAACAATTAATTGGTTCTCCCTAATGAAACTATCAACAAACAGTACGGATAAAGGTGTTGTTTTCATAGGAGGTTACTTAGCGCGACTAAATTTGGAGGAAAAGGAAGAAAGTTATTAGAAAAGAGGAAAAGAAAGAGAGAACAAGCTAAGGAGAAAAGGTTCTCACCACCCCTGGATTCAGAGACGTTTCACAGTCCAAGTCTTCAGTTCTTCGGTGGTAGGTGCACCACGATCAATATTTTTCTGTCCCTTTTATACTTCTGAGATAACCTGGTTGCCATTCCCAGTTCCCGTGTTGGTCTGCTTGAGGTCCACGAGGCAGGAGCAGTGTGGCGCCTGCCTTCCACCTCCCCTAGGGTGCAGTTAACAGCACCACTTAACCGAAGAAAAGACAGAGTCCCACCTATGCAGAGCTCGACTCTTGCTTTTGTGAAGCCTGTCTGCGAGGAGCCAAAGGGGGAGCACAGAGACATTAGGAGCCATTCCAGACGTGGTTTGAGCACACGATAGCCAGGCTCTTCCAGCAGGTGCTCAGCCATTCCCAGTAAAGCTGGGCTCCATCAAGTGTGATAGTTACTGGGGAAGGCATTAACACCATCACGCAGAAGGTCTCTCCCTTCCTCCTCCTTCCCCCAGCTTTATATGCTGAGCATGACACATATGGTGTGGGGTGTCCCTTTGGTCAGTCGGCATCAGATACATTTGGAGTACTTCAGTGCATGCCCAGCCTACTCATTGGTGGGCTGGGGTGAGAAGCAGAAAAGGCCTTGATGTTGTGCAACTGATGATCAGCAGCAACTGAAACATTCCTACGTTATTAACACAGCTTCCAGCACAAATACAGAATATAGCATCATACCAGCTACTAGGAAGAAAATTATCCTATAAACAAAAAAAAACCAGTACAATGGCACACTGCAAATTGAAGCGTTGCCTCAAATTCCATTTTTTTTTATTATCTGTTGTGTAATATGACATTTTGACTAAAATAAAAATCTTCGATATTTGACAAATAGCAGGGTATAAATGACAAATCATTGGTCTATGAGGACAATCTAAAATATATTTCCAGAATTATAGAAATATGTTGTTGAAAGTAATTTTTTGGGGCCATTCCTCTTAGAAAAACACTCTTCTGACTAAAAATCAGAATCAGTGACCTGAATATTCGACTAAAGAAGCAACCTTCTGAAAGTGCATAAATAGAAGTAACACATGGCAGCAATGTAAAGATCCACTTGTATGGATGATGATTAATAACCATATAGCATAAAATACAGAAATACATAACAGAACAAGATGACTAGTCGTTTCGTTTTCACCACATCAATAAAGTTTATATTTTGCTGTCTCTTAGCTTAATTTTGGGTGTATATTTCAGAGACAACAACAAACATGAGATCATGTAAATGGATACAGCAGAATAAATAAAAGTCATTGCCATATAGCTCTCCCCAGAAGACCTGCCTTCTGTCATTTTCATCCTCAGAAAGACTTCTGGCAAGAGTCTACAGATTTTAACAAGGAGCAAAAGAGAAACTCTGAAAACCAGTACATTTTCAAAGTAATACAGAGTCTTTCTTAAGTTTTCTTTTTTAATCATCCTATTATATGCTACAGAAGACATCTTTTTCCTCTGTTAAACTTTGTGGGACATTCATAGATGAAAAAATTGCACCATTTTGTGCAAAGAGTAGTGCACTTCCTTGCACCTTGATTTTAAGGTTGCCCTTTTGCTTGGCTGAAAAAACACTCCTGAAAACTGATCATATCAACACCAGCACTATTTTTTAGCATAAGCTGTGTGGGCAGATGCTGAACCCACTCCCAGAATGGGAAGGATGGCAAAAATTACAATTTTAAGGCCCTCTGGGTCCAATGCTGACTAATGCCAAGTGCCCAGCCCAGCAGTGGCCATAGGCTAGATCCCCAGCACTCTCCCAAGTTAGGGACAACAATGGGAATAAAGCCCTGGGCTCAGTAACACCAGGCTCTAAGTCAGTCTGGCAAAAAGCAGGGGAAAGGTTGATGGCAACAGAGGCATAGCAGGTATTTTTAGACACTACCTTGAAAAATTATCTGTGACGAAGGTACCCTTCTACACAGCAAAATAATTTTGCCATCCTTTTTGAAGTACTTCATATTGGTCATTGGGGCAACAAAGCCACTTAAGCCTAAGCCACTGAGAAGTCTTAAGACAGTCTTTCACAAAGGAAAAAAAACATGTATCAGGCCACTTGAAATCCATACATGCATGGCATCTACTTTTTGCAGACTAAGAAATTTTAGTGTAACTGCTTAAATATAACAAATCATGAAAGTTTATCTAGACAGGAGATATACTTAACAATTTGAACCTAAGCCATTTCATATTACAAAAAAGTCTGTTCAAATAAGGGCAAATTAAAATTGTACAACACATGAGCCAAGATTGTTCTCCAAATAAGTTAGATATTACTCATTATTAATATATATCCTGATCATATATTTCTGTTATAAGAAATAATTGTACAGCCACCCATCAAATGATTGCATTATTATCTATGTATGTAAAATGGAAAAAGGAATTGATTTTTTTTTTAAGACAATGCAAAGCAGAAGTAGTGAGGTTACACTGCCAGCAATCTCATGTCTGTGCGATTAGAAGGTCAATGTGTCTGCTGCAGCAAAACATATATACATTGTGATAAATTACAGAACGTGTGTTGCCATGTCAGCCCTCTTCATGCAGTGAAAGGTCACTGATCCAACTGTGGAAGAAAGCTAACAATCTCTGTGTAAGACTGACTGACAGCACATATGCTGGGGGACATCATGTCTGGTGTCAAAAGACCAGCGTAAAGCCAAGTAACTCCAGCGCTAACATTTTGAAGCCAAAAGCAAATTCAACTCCACCTTTCACAAGATATGTCATCTGAAACCCTTCATTACATATTAATAACCCTTAACTTTTTTTATTAACTGTGTTAATAACCCTTTCTGGACAATGGACAGTGTTGGTATCTGGTACGCAGTTTAAACACCTGCAGCTTTCATTGTAACTATTGAGAGGCAAGAAGAAAATCTGGAGCTCTTAGTTTGTATAGCACAACTGAAAGAGAAAACAGTTAAGTGTAAGCAAAATATAAGGTAATGAAGAACCATACTGTGTTCTTCTAACCTCACTTTCCATGGGGTTTGGGTGAACAGATTTGATTTCACCAGTAAATCTCAGAAGGGTTTACTCTTTTAAGAACAAAGGTCCTGATTCTGTTCTGATGTACAAGTTATAGGTTAAGTAATTCCACCAGTGTAAAATAGATGTAAGCAGAATTAGATCCTCACCCTGCAACTGTCCATGGCACTTGCATAAAATGTGGTTAATAATTGTCTTTGTACCTATGGAACACAAAATTTACAGTGCTCTTTGGTTTTTGCTAGGTTAGAACAAAAACTTTGCGCTGTATTTCAGATAGAAGCAAAAGAGGAAGTGCGTGTACACATGTCAATTTTGAGTTATCTAGACAGTTTTCAAACTAGAAAAGGAGTCATGGATAGAGGTTTGTCAAATTATTATTGTATCCAAAATATTTTGTCTCTATGTAACTTTTATTAAGCTGTAATTTAGAAAAAGCATTGAGACAAAGTTTTATGAGTGCAGACGGGAAACTGAAAACACTATTGATTAATTTTATTCTACTCTAAATATAGCTATTAATAGAAACATACATGGAATCGAGCATGTATATTTCATAAAAGTATTTTTGGTGATAACTTTTTCACAAGTATCATTAAAATGTTTCAAAGCTATTTGGACATTCGATTGTCAAAAGAAGCAATAACAAATAAGGATTCCTAAACTGTTGCAAAACGGAAAGACAAAGGTATAAGAAAAATGCAGTCTATATTTTCATAATTTAATCCACAATGACTAAAATAAACAAGACAATATCATATTGTTTCTTGTAAATATACTAAAACTGAAACACTTATCAAATCCCCCAAAATCTAGAATACAAGAAATAACCTGAAGTTCACATCTTTAAATACAGAAATTAAATATTTCAGAGAAGTAACTCAGCCAAAGTTAATGCAAAATTGTGATCTGCAGAAAGTTGAAGATAATTTTTGTGAATATAAGATTCTGAATAAAGGCAAGAAGAATATTGATTCAAACAATGTGAAATAGTCCCATAATCAAGTATATTTGTACCTGTACTGTTTGTTCAGAAATAATGCAGTTGTTGATGGAGCTGATTTATTTTTTAATAAATTAATTGTGATTTGAAAAATATTCATTTCAAAGTAGTGCAGACCCCTTTTTCCCTATTACTGAAGTTGTTATATCTTGTGTGGTACAGAGAAATACTCATTGCCTCTACTGAGGATTGGATATAACCTTGGAGTCTAATGATTTGAGCACTTACTATAGGAAGATGGAGAGTGGGGTTTCAGTTCCTGCACTAACTAATATCCATATTCTATATTCAACAATAATTGTACAAAATGCATAAATATTCATTGGTGTTGAGACTCACTACCCTTGCAGATGGGCATTCTTATCCTCAAGTGAAAACCATGCTTGATTTTCTTGTTAGTGTGTGATTTGACCACATGGTTCCTCTTGTTAACTAAGTTTCAGAGGTCACTGCTTCAGCTACTCTTCAGTTTACTACTCATTTAAATTGGACTTCATCAAGAGTAATTTACATGTACACTTTTCCTTAATATGTCTTTATATTCCATCCCAGAAGGATATTGTAAATAAAATATCCTTTCATTCCTACAGTATTTGGGTCATTTGAAGGAATGGATCACATTATAAAAGAGATCCAAGAAGGCACATCACAGATAATATTAATGAGATGAAGACCAAATCAGTGTCCAGAATCCCCAAGTACAGTTTGTATTTAAACTGTTTCCCACAGTAGGCAGTTCATTTTGTAAATTGAATGAAAATCAATCTCACGGATTAACAACTGGAGGTAAAACCAATGTAAAAATTCCTAACTTTTTGTTACGTTTACAAACTATTTTGCCCTATACATATAGAGAAAGTTTCCAATTGCTTTTGCTCTCTTCAGAATAAAGGTTTCCAAGTAGCATGTTAACTTTAGCAGCAGGGTCAGTAACATTGCCATAATGATCAATAATGGTGGTGTCTTTTTCTTTTTTTTTTTTAATTCAGCAGTGTCACTCCCCATCCATTACATTTTTCACAAAAGTGGTTTGCTGACTCTAGCAAGACACAAAGAATCTTTGTGCAGAATTTATCATTACAATTCCTAAGAGATGCTGCAAAGCCTGTGCAAAAATAAATAATAAAAAAAAAAAGTTCCCCCTTCACATTCAGATCACTTTAGCCTATTTTCTATCCTCTCTTCCTGAGGATCCTATGATAGAGTTGATCTGTTAACTGACATCAACTATATCTGCTTCTTTTATTGTGTTTAATCTGTCCCTAATCTCTGTATCACGTGTAAAGTGTTCCATGGTTATTTCAGAGGAGTCTATTTGGAAGAGGGATGGAGAAGGTTAATTACAGCAGCATACTTAATATTGTTCCCATTGAAGTAAATGGCAGCTTTGTCATTTTATGCAATAGAGGCAGAATTACACTAATTTTAATTTTATAATCACCCCATTAGCAACTCCATTAAAACATACTGCTTAACATTAGATCTCCTGTTGATAGAATCCATAAAATAGAGCTTTAAATGATCAAACCATGAGATACATAAGATGATGTTATATCATACAATATCTGTGCTTTTTTTGAGCTATTGTAATCACTCTCATTAGGGAAATTTCACTCTTTGTATTTTAACCTCATAAAATCACATAATATCTCAACTTTTTCTAAAATACACTGAGTGGAATGCCTATATTGATTTTTTTTCCTGCCTAATGCAGAAATTTCAGATTAATAAAGGAAGAATTGCTCAGCATTTAGCATATGAAATTGTAACTGTGGGGATAAACAGAATACTGGGAAGTGCTGCCTTAAAACCCATTACTGGTTAATGTAAATTTAATTTTCTTTACAGAGTTCTCCACTATTTTAGCCCATGATTACACATAAATAATTAAGTACATGTATTATCATGGCATCAAAATAAAAAAAATCCTTCCAGGTCTAGTCTTAGTATTACTCAGCCACATGGAGACCCTTAATGTCCTTTCAAACTACTACAGATATGTGCTTTCTGGATTACATATTTCAGGGGCTATATTTTCACCAAAGTAATTTCACCAAAGCTAACAAAGCTAACTCAGCAGAAATTTGATGTCAGGTTCTAAAAACAATTTGGAAGAAGTCCAGTATTAGAACTCACATAAAAATAATATAAAAACCCTACTTTGCCAACCTAATTTAATTATTTCATCTATCAAACTGTGCTTTCAGCATTTTTTAAGCTGAAAAGATGCTGTGCAGAGGTTATTAATAGAGGGACCAGTCTATCCACAGTAGCTCCACTTCCATGTAAATTCTCCAAAATCTATAGATTTGGAAGGATTCACATCTATTGTGGTGTCCAACCAGATTAAGATTTCTCTTATTCAGTCCTTCACTTTACTTCATTAATATGGATAGTTTTAAACACAGGTTTTCTTACCTCTTAAGAAATAGTAGCAGTAAGAACTTCTACATTTTATCTGCCAACTGGGAGTTAGCACTTTTATTCTTTGTTTTCAGAATCACACACATTTTTGCAAATCAGGCATGTAATTTGACAAGGACTTCTGTAGATTGACACTCTTCACATACTTTTTCCTGCTTCCCTTTGAACCACTAATCCTCTATGCCTCATTTTTGTCTTCACTTTAGCTGTGAAGATGATGAAGACGTGGATATTTACATACTAGAACACCGAGATAAAATGAAACTGTGTGCATTCTATGCTCATAATTACTCTTTGGCTCACAAACCCAGAAATTTCTATAAGCTACTTAAATGTACACACAGCCTATGAGCATCTTCAAGCAGACAGTGATGCACCAATGTTGAGATAATATTTTGGTCATCTTATTTCAATGATGTCTCTAACATTAAATAATAATAATTTGAAAAACCCAAACAAAACAAAACAACATTTATTTTAGTTTATTTTAGTGAAAGAAGTGAAAACTACGAACAGTGGTTGTAATGGAACCTTATGTTAAAATAGAAAATAAAATTCTATTACTATGCCTGAGATTCACCAAAGTTTCAAATTCACTATTTTAATATGCAAGATGTTAAACTCATATTCTGCACATCAGCACTGTGATGTTTAAATACCATATTTTCATATTTATACCTTAGTACAAAGCAATGGGATAAATTTTGCAATACATTATCCACAGAAGCAAGCAAACCACAGTGTTCAATCAGACATAGGTGGGCTTACTTCTGTTTACTTTGCAAAATGAGTTCAGCTGAAGAATACTGGGTGTGATGAAACTTTAATGATGAAAAGGGCACTTGGAAATTCAACAGCTATAAATCCTTCCTGTAAAAGTATGAAACCTACAACAAGTACTCCTGGAAAGCTGCAGCTTTTTAGGCATCCCGTAACACTCCAGGAACATAAACCCAAGTGACATCTTCCTCTGCATTGCCAGAGCGTGCAATTGTCAGTACTTAAGATCTAACAAGTCTGTTTATTGTTAAAGGCACAAAAGGAACTAAAGACCCAGCAAGAACACGGGCAGGAAGAACATGGGCAGCACTGCTTTCAGATCAGTGCCTGGAAGAAGCAGATTGCTCTGTGATAGAAGTTGCCTTTCGTTCAGAATTGATAGGTGAGTTATGTTTTAGTGAAAGCTGAACATTCAGATAACAAAGAAAGCTGGCAAGGCAGCCATGGGGGATTGCTAGTACTGGAACCCATCCATCCATCCTTTAAATCCCCTCCCTGAAGAAGTTACTTGGCAGTAATCTCGTATATTCTGGCATACTAAAATAAAAATAAATTGGTGTCTTACTATAGCTCCCCCAAAATCAAAGGAAATACCTTTCTGAGACCGGATCTTACAAATAAACTACTATGCTGAGAGTTCAGGCATATACAGGCAATGAAATGTTCTCGAAGTACCAGGTAGGAGTAAAAGTAAGTCAGAAAAGCAAATAACAACATAGCTTGGTCACATATTTGAGACCAGAAGACAAAGCTTCACTTCTTTTGCCGAGTCATGGAAAAAAATTCTTGGATTTAGGCTGCTGACATCTCTGTTAATGCTCCTCTATGGCAGCCTTAGCTGCTCCAGATAGAGTCCTTCTGTTTTGCTGGATTACCACAATTTGTTGGTTTCTTTGTTTTTTAAACTTCACTGATTTTGCTTATCACAGAAAAGGCACAAATAAATTTTCACCCAATTCTATTAGTCACCTTTATGGAATTTCAGGGAGGTTACGTTTTTTTAAAAGCATGTAACCCAAATATTCTATCCTGAAAACGTTATCTATGGCAGCTGTCAACATATCAGTCCTTTGATTATCACTTTCAGGATGTTTCCTGCATGTCAAATTATAATTTGTTTCTGTATGATTTAAGATGCATTTTGAACATCTGAAGTTATTTATATATGTTTAGTTCCTTAACATATTAATTGCATTTTAAAAAAAGACTACTCTAAATAGAAAAGTTCCTTACACAGTTTTCCATCAGCTTTTCCTGGGACACTCAGTGTGTTTTTTAGTGGGTTTTAAGTGTAAAATCTACAGGTGAAATGCAAATTTATGTACATTCATAATATTAAGCAGTGCATAATTTTTAAAAATCATCCAATAAAACATTTCTATTTTCTCTGTTGTTGCTGATATTTATACAGAGCACATGGAATTTCATGTGGATCTTTACTTGCACAAGAGTTTAGCTATAGTTATGACTTTATCCCAATACTTTTTGATTGTGCAGATGTAAAATATTATTGATTCATATTAATCAATTAATTATTAATATTACTCAATTAATATTAAAATAGTATTGTATTCATTTCTGTGTTAAGCTTCCATATGTTTTAATACTAGCCATGATTCATCGTTTTTATTGAACCAACCATCCCCACCCTGTAAAAATATGCACTATGTACCTATTAATGGATTTTCAAAAGCACACTATTTGGGGGCAGTGCTTTGTCATATTTCATGCTACCATTTATTTAAAACCAATCTCTCAATGTGAATTTAAAAAAAATACTGGTCCTCAAATTCACAACCCCACATGGCAACTCTAAAATATTTTTTAAATTAAACCATATTTCAGTACAGGAAGAGTTTATTACTTTTGTGACTTTTAAAATATATTTGTCATGTAAGGCTAAATTTTTCCTCTGACTGTGAGAAGAAAACCTTATTTCAATTTAAAAAATTCAAATTCCAAGATACCAAACATATGAAGGATGAGTTATTTTTAAGCACTTGAATTTTAAATTACAATTTAGCTAGGCAAAAAAAAAAAAGCAGCTATATTTTTCAGAGCTCATTTTCAATAAATATTATCAGTTCCATTGTAATCCTGCAGACATCTGCACCCTTCTCTTCATTTTGTAAATATGAAATATATTATTCCAAAATATTTAGAAATAGTAACATAGTAACACTGTTTAGTAAAAGATGTGCATGCATCTATGAATTAAATATTACATACCACTTTTGCTTACTTAGGATATGATTGCATGCATCTTCACTGAAATGCTATTAATACTTCTATACTTAGTAATACTATAATCATGCTTCCCTAAAAGCCTACGGATATACCCTGTATACCTTATTCATCTATCTTTTAAAATTCTATTTTATTTCACTGATGGTTGAATGATCTTGTATATGTAATAGCTTAAAAAACAGATTTGAAATCTCCTATAAAATGCTATATAAACATCAGTCATTACTCAATTTTGTTCTTGTGAATACTGTTCCTTAAAACAAAGCAAAAAAGCGTCAGTGCTTTAACATATTAGTTAACATATTAGATGTTAACAACTCTACTGATCTGTGCATGTAGAATAGGAACTGTAATTAAAAAACAGATACCTTCCCACAATAAAATTCCCCCCAGTTTAATTCAAGATTACATAGCTGATGAAAGTACAGCAATTTCAAATTTCTAGAGGGAATAATGACTTGTAGTTGCAATAATTTAAGGAATAATGTATCCCAACTGTACTTAATAAGGCTATAATTCCATCAAAGGCTTCCGGGGACATCATAAACCATGAGAGTGAAACTCGAGTGGTTTCCTCATGTCACCAGAAGGCTGATATGGAATTACACTCTTAATTCATAATCATTCTGAAGGAGCCTTATTTAATATTGCACGTTGATCGTGATTAATGCCTCTGGAACTGCCAAAAACTATTAGCTACATTCATGGGCTTTTGAAGCCACCAAAAGTCAATAATGCCACTGACTAGTGATTCTCAGAAAATTTTCTTTTAAGGGCTATGGTTCAGCCTGCACAAACTTGTATAACTATGCTAAAGTTAACATCAATTTAGTCATATAATATTATTGCTTTTCTCCTTCATAATGAAAACAGGAGATCCTTTTTCTAAGCACATAGCTCTTTATTTATAGAGGTTCATTGCAAATTAAGAGGGAAATTAATTGGAAACATTTAGTTAACTTAATCACTGAACATCACTGAATGAATATGGTTTTATTAAAGGGATTTTTCAGTTAAATGCCAATAATTTGTCCACATCGTATGTGAGTTAAATATACGGGGAGTTTTATTAACAGAATTCTTTTTTTGTGAAATACTGGAGATAATCAGTTTTTAAAGGGAAAATTATAAGTTCAATCATAGACATATTATCCTTCAATTTTGTAATAATTTTTAGGATTTGATGATAATATTTGCCTCCACAGTCTCTTAGGACAGAAAGTCTGAGTGCCATTGCTTAAAGACTATTATAGAAAAAATGTGGTTTTGTGTGATCTCCTGGTGCTTTCTGACTATCTCTACTTGTGTAAGCATAGGGATTTAACATCATTGGGATGCTTTATGGTAATACCATTGAGCCTCAGGTTTCCTCTCCTAAGGGTCCCCATAGGTCCAGTATAGATATTTGCCATCCTCTTGCAGATTTCTTAAGATATTATAGGAGATCTAATGTAGTAGGAGATGCCTGCATTTAAATAATGGCATTGAACCAAAATGTTTACGTGTCAGAGAACCTGCCATAAAATGCATTTCCTTGCAGATATTGTGTCAATTTCTGAAATTCCTAGTGCTGAGTAGTTGATTTGATTTATACTTTTGAACAGAAAATACATTGTCAGTGTAATCTCAGCTCCTCTTTATGGCAATATATTCCAAGCAGAGGCTTTATATTTGTAATTTATTAAGATAAAATACGGATAGAAATAAATTACGTACAACTCCTATGGAAAGTCTTTTAGCCAATTTCTAAGATGATGATAGTGCAAATTGATCTTTAAAGCCAAAAATATGACAGCATAGTACTCAGTTATATGGCACTTTAGAGCAAGATAAATATATATTCTACATCCAAAATTGAAAAAGCAGCATCACAACATAATGAAAAAAAAAAAAAAAAAAGCAATATTGTCTGCTTAAAGCATAGCAATCCCATTTGGTTCCTGGAAGATTTTCCTCAAGCCCAGGACCCTTCTACAATGTCTACCTTTGAAGAGCCACTGTACAACAAAGATAATATCCTTGAATGGACCAAAAAAGCCAAACTAGGTGGCAGACATCCACAAAGTATGTGAAGATACTATCCCTTAGCATTTGATGTTTTGAATGCTGAATGATGACAAGCATTCAAAGAGAGTTGGAATAAATGAAAGAAAAATCCAATTGAGGTATTTAAAACAACTCTTGCTGAGAACATCCCAGAGTCATAAATTTTTGGAGGCCGAGAAAACATTCTCTGGTTTAATACCATAAGAGGTGTCTTATTCTCAGAGTCTTCTCTAGGCATTTATCTTGGGCAAAGTTACAAGCACTGTTTGCCTGAAACAGTCCAGTAGAGATGCTGTTAGCCTCCCTGTCCCCACAACAAATGGTAAATCCTAGCTTTGTTTCTTTGACTTGTGGAATCAAACTCTTTAGAACCCGGGAATTGTTCTAAAGCAGGTAGTTTTTTACAGTGTCAGGTGCAAGGGGGGTAGCTCCTCCTGACTCACACACTGTTACTTGGAGCAGTTGGTAATTTATAACACAAAACATGTATCTTCAGAGACATAGACTGGATTAGTATAATTAGTTCTAGGAATAGGGGTGATATTTATAATTATTGCAGGAGGACTAGCACCCTTTATTCAATGGTCCTATTGTTGGAGAAAAACACTATATGTCCTGCATGTCACAAGGAGCTTTTAATTGCTCCAATCACTTCTCAGGATACTTAATAATGTCTTCATGGTCTTGATGCTATGTGGTCTTTAAGCCATACCCCAAAAGTAGTTGCCCTCACAAGTTACCTACTTCATTCTGTACTTCAGTTCCTACTGGTACTAAATAACAAAAATGCATTTTTATAGTAATTTCTAGAAGTTCTTTCTGACAAATGAAAACAGGAAGCATAGATACACGAATACAATAGCAAGCAGCCAATAAAATACATATCTACCTGAAAGAAGTGTTGTAATACATAAGTAGTTCACATGTACAATTCTTCTCTCTTTTAGTGTGTGAATAATAGAATGAGCTTTGGAACTCTGAAGTGTATATAGAATTTTAAAATATCTATACCCAACTAGATATTAATTTTTTTAAAAAAATTCCCCATGAAGACAATAAAACATTGTAAATATTGACCTGAAACTGACCTCTAAGTTGATCTGGCACCAAGAGACTTCCTCAGGTCCCTTTATCCTCTGATAGCATGTTGATATGTCTTAGGTTGCTGGTGGAAAATAAACAAACAAATAGATAAATAAATACATAATACATTTTTTTCTTGCATGCAATTATTTAAGTAATTTCACAACTATTTCCCAATCATCATCAGATCTGATTTTTGTCCTTGTTGAGAACAAAACAAGTAATTTGGCAAATTATTGCCAAAGTGAACTCCATTTACCTAAATATTGCCTTTGCCTACAATTAGCTTCTCTGCTGTACATAAAAATTATGTACACTTTAGACTACCTTTTTTTCTTATGATAGAGAATTTTTCTCTTCCCATTTTTTCCTACCTTAAAAAAACCACAAATTTAATAACAGAAAGGGGTCTAATTTATTTTGTAAAGAAAGAAGATTTCATTGCCAACATGAACAAATTGTTGGAAAAGGGTAAAACTGGCTCCCAGGTTCATTTAGTATAGAAGAGATTCTCTTATAATAATATTTTCCAGGTAAACAGGAGTCTCTTCTCTCTGTAGAACTAGCTGGGTTTCAAATGTCAAAGGAATGGGTTTTTAAATCAGTGGTGATTCTCATTCCCTCTACAGAAGTCCAGCTATGAAATATGTGCTCTGGGAAGTATACATGGGCTGGGGAAAGAGGTCATTTGTGTCTGTGTCTATATTTAAATGTGAATACACATAGATATATACATATAGCTATATAAATATAGCTACACACGCAGCAGGGGGGAACCATTCCCTGTATCTTAAGTTCATTTTGTGGCCTGAAGTCTTGCCAATAACAATTGGTTACAATACAGTAGGATGCAGTGGCATCCTGTGCAATGAGAATACAGGTGTTATGGAGATATATGCCAGATCTTTGGTGCAGAGATTGTGCAGGAAAAGCAAACAGTGGTGTTGCAGGACATCTTTGCTATAACCATTTTTAATAAAAGGTTTCGAGATGTCTACTTAATTGATCTCTGGAGAATATGCAGTGAATTATTTTGTACTTCTGATATATTTCAGCTTAATCTAATGGAGAGAAAATACTTTTCCTATCTCACAGGCTGTTATTTGTCTCAAAGGGCTGCCACCACAGATAAAAGACCTTTAAATCTCCCCAACACTATCAGAAACTGTTCAAACATAGATTTGTCTTAATTAATTAATGAATTCAATCTACAATGGATATTGATGGCACCTCCCGTATTTTGTGTAGCTCACTAACACAGAAGAAATCCATGTATCTCCTATCAAAGGATACACATTTCATACAGGTGTTTAATCCATCTTTAAAAATATCATGATGACAGCTATAAGCCCAACTGAGTGAACAAAACCATCATTAACATTCACAAAAAATGGGGTTATCTGAAAGGCTTAGGGGGATGCACTGTTTCATTTAGAAACATAAGAAACTAAAGTTCTGTAAACTCTTCCTACAACATAATAGTAGATAGAATCATAGGATGTTTAGGGCTGGAAGAGATCTCCAAAGGTCATCTAGAACAGCCGCCCTGCAGTGAGCAGGGACACCCTCAACTAGACCAGGCTGCTCAGAGCCTTGGCCAACCTCACCTGCAATATCTCCAGGGATGGGGCCTCAACCACCTCCCTGGGAGCCTATTCCACTGTTCTACCACCCTCAAGGTTAAGAACTTAATAATATCCAGTCTAAATCTCCTCTAATTTAAACCCATTACCCTTCGTTCTTTCGCTAGAGGCCCTTGGAAACAGCCCTTCTCCAGCCTTCCTGTAGCCCCCTTCAGGTACTGGAAGGTGGCTATAAGGTTTCCCCGGAGCCTTCTCTTCTCCAGGCTGAACAACCCCAGCTCCTTCAGCCTGTCCTTGTAGCAGAGGTGTTTCATCCCCCTGATCATCTTTGTGGCCTTCCTCTGAACCTGCTCCATCAGGTCCATGTCTTTTCTATGTTGAGGGCTCCAGAACTGGATGCAATACTCCAGGTGAGGTCTTGGCTGCCACTTTACTTGCCTCGCCACAAGATGGCTGCCGCTTTACCTGCCCCACCACAAGATGGCTTCATCAATGCAATGTTGTATTTATTCAATGCTGTTCAACAGCAACAACTTTTGTGTTTGCTCTATTTACATGTTGGAAGTGCTCAGGCAAATAAAATATTCTTTATCAGGGTTAGGGAGTGGAGATGACAAATATTCAATTGTGAAGTCCTCAGATACGTATTCCCCATCAAAATCTACAAAATATTACAAAACTTACCTCCCTTGAATTTTTTGTTAAACCCAGCCTTTACTTGTAACAGTTCTGTGTTTTTCCTCAAGTGCTTTCTATTCTAGAATATCTGGGAACTTCTTTTCCCTGGAGTTTGAGCATAATGAAACCTCAGGTGGCCAAGGAGGTGTTGGTAGAGTGTATACAAAGCACAAATAATGTTTCTGATCTCTCTCTCTCTGCTGTCAAGTTCCTTTTGCTTTATTTGTGGTCCTACACAGCATAATTATAACATAGGGAGTCACACAGGTATTCTTTCACTCATATTCAGGGATCCTCTCCTTCCAAATAATTTTTACACCTAATTCTCTGCTCATGATAAATTGTTGCCTTTTATCAGGTGACTTCTGTAAGATTTGAAGACATTTATGGATGCAAATTTCTAGATATTTCTAGTAGTTTAATTTCTTGAGGTTGGTGGCCTTTTTAAGTCTACATACTTAAGCAATGTTTTAAAAGGTGGGACTGACTGTTGGTTGAATAACAACTTCAGTTTATTTTTTATTGAATTACTTCCTAAAATAATATTTTTTTAAAATAAAAAATATTATTTTTATTTTTCCAGTAGTTAATTTTCTGATAAAAAGCTTTTATTGTTTGAATGAATGCACTTATTACACATTCAGGAAAAAAACTATTTCTACCCTCTTAAACTTTTAAGTATAAGCTAGCTCCTGATGGCATAACAGGTTGAACTCTTTCCACTGCCTTTTTTTTTTCTTTGCCTTACCTTTTCCCTGATTTCTCTAATATTTTCAACTCAGAATGCAACCCTGATATAGTTTCACTCTAGATTTGAGTTAAATGTCTGGACAGATCAGTAAAGAAAGCAAATTCATACTACTTTACTATTAAGCTTTATAAAGGCTTCTTATTGACAGCATCAGTAGGTATTAGGAAATAAACTTGGTGTAAGATTTTGAGTGTCACTGAATAAATTTTAGCAAAATTTTATTTCTTTATTTGCTCCATTTCTGATAACTGGAGTATAATTCAGGACAAGAACTGATTCAATGTCTTTGTTGTACTATTCAGCCTCAGCTTTTACAATACCAAAAAAAAAAAAGAAAAAGAAAAAAAAAGATTATATGTACATGACAAAAATGAAAGGGAAACAACAGAAAATGTCCTTTCCTCCACTCCACCCAGCCCCCCATTAACTATATATCACACCAGTTTGACATTTTTTTTCTAGTTATTTCTAGCATTCCCCTACTACGGGAGGAACTCAATAGTTACAAATGTGGATCCATGCTAGCCAGGAAAGAAAATAAAAGGGAAAGTCAGGTGATAGATGGTACATCTGCCAGTGTCCAGACTGAGATTAAAAAAAAATAAATATACTTTTCTGCAAATGGGAAATTAACTGTTGATTTTTTTTTTTTATGATTTTTTTTTTTACAAACCTTCCCAACCCCTATTCTTTTCAGTAAAACTGATGTCCTTGTCAGATTCATTGTTAAGAGCAGTGGATATTTGCTCAGCTGTAGAAATCTGGACTAGAATATTGGAGGTTCAATGAAATGGCATTTTCCAATTAGCTGTGTTTTGCTGGAAGTTGTACCAAACACTATGGTTATACATCCTATGCAAACTAGATATTTGCATCATTTTTGCATGACAGATTTTTGAGTACACAAGACTTTGGGGAACAAAGCTTTTGCAAGGTGAACATTACAAAATGCCCAGTGGTTTTTTTTTTCCCACAGGCTTTCCTGCAAGCATGGATAACGGGGACATCAGTTATTAAATTGGCACTGGGTCTTTTTTTCTCTATCATTTTCAAACAGATTAAAGCACATTTATATGCCAGCTGAATAGAAGTTGAGTCAGAAGAAACTTCAGCACCCATTTTAAAATAAGTCCTCCTGATCTTATATAAAGGACTTTCAATAACCATCTCTTGGAAGGTGCACATATCTGGACTTTTTTTTCCTCAAAAACAAACCAAATAAATAATTTTTTCTTTAGGTTTTTTTGGTTGGTTGGGGGTTTTTTTGTGTGGCTTTTTTTTTATATTTTTCTTGGTTGGGTTTTTTTTAGGTGGGTTTTTTTTTTAGGTGTGACTATATTTTCCAAAATTCTCTATTAAAATTGTAAACAAGATCAAAGAATAAGCTATTCTATACAGTTATTATTCATAATGAATAATAAAAAAAAAAGATAAAATATGTTCCTGAGATTAACTGCTTATCATGTAGTTCTATGGGCTGACATGTGCAAAGGCACCAGTATTGGGCACCTTGGTCTACTTTTAGCCCAAGTGAGTTGCATGTAAACAAAGCAAGCAGTTCATCCTCAGCCTCTCACTTTCTTTTGGGACAGATGTTCACACATTTACAAGTGCATTTTCTACATCCAGTTCTATCAATGACAGAAAAACCCAGGTAGCTGCTGGTGTGCAAAAATCTTATCAGCCCCAATTAGACAAAACTTTGTCATATCTGTGCTGCTCAAGATTCTAAACTAGGACAACAGAGCTCAGCTCTATGTTCAAGTTACATTGCTGTCTCCTTTCTATGTGCTCTTAACCAGCAGAAAATCAAGACAATGTAGTGTGGCTCAATTTTAAGTTTCTGTGAATGATAAATACTGGTTTATTCTACTATATCCCAAAAGACTGTCATAGGACTTTCTAGCATCAAACAACTTTGATCATATGTTACTGATTTTTAGTCATAGTTCTTCATTGATTATAGTGAGTTCTCATTAAGCATCTCTGGCATGAAATGGACCCTTGTATTAGATTTTTTACGAAAAACCCCACAATTGGCAAAAATGATCAAAATGAGCATCAAAAACTTTGCTCTATAATCTGGTAAAATCATAATAACAAAGTTATCTATCCTGCACCACCATACTAATTGCAGCATGAAAAACCAACTTTTTTAGGTTTTGGATTTTTTTTTTATATATAATCATCATTCCTCAGAAGCTAGAAGTAGACATATTAAACTATATGAATTGGGATTACTTTCTGCAGAACCAAAAAATAAAATCTTCAGAGCCTGGTGTTTCTCACTGTAGAAGCCACCTTGTGGAGGGATATTATTTTCCCTTTGGTAGCTTAAAAAGCAGATTTGCTCTCCTTGAATTGGAAGAATATTCACAGGATGTAAAAGGCATACAGTCCTAAGTATATCTCCTTTTCACAGCTTTAAGAGAAAAAAAAATACAGACAGATGAGACAGGATAATGTTTGGGTCTTTTTAAAAAACCATTATTGGATGCTCATTCCCTAAAGATTTCTGTGCATAATCCTAGATCTACTGGAGGGAGAATTTAAAACCTTGATGTCAAGAAACAGACTCCTTTTTCAGGAAAAAAAACATGATGTGCAGTCTTTAGAATTTGGGTATGAATGTCCCTTATGTTGTAGTCCCAAAAACCTCATGATAAACAGTTTATCGCTTTTACCACTGTCCTGTTTTCTGAGCAGTTTATAATACTTAAAGGACATATTTACTCACATACAGCAAGTTATTCTCTGTCCCCATTTCCTAGGTAACAAGGAGGATTAGAGTATACAAGAAATTTGTGAAAGTAGTCATATTTGAAAAGTTTTCCCACTTCTCATGCCATGAGCATAAACACTGAGCTGTACTTCAACCTCCCCCCCATTAGCAATGATAATGTTTCTATAACTTCTCATTCTGCTATACCCTACTCTAACTCACAATTTAGTTTGTAATACATTAAGTTCTTTCTTTTTAAGAGATGCTTCTTAGTCAAGCAACACTGATAGGGAAATCACATCAGTTCTGGCTGCCTTTGCTCCAGCATACCTTTGATCTGAACACCTTTTCTCTTGATCCTTCACTTTTACTACCAAGTGTTTTCCTTTGCAGCAAGCTTGTTCTAGCCCTGGTTTCCACTACTCGTGTTGAGATCTGAAGTTGGTATTCACTCTTGGTACACTGGAATCCACTCCCACAAAAGAGCCATCCTTGCCTCACTTCTGAGCTGCAGAGTTCACTTTAATAATCTGCCCATTATTTGCTTTCATGCCTGCCTTTGCCAACTGAACTGGATCCTCACCGTCTGAGGAAAGATGGGCCTGCTGCTTCTCCATGAAACTGGATGAGGATGACAAATCTGTTAGGAAAACAGATTTCTCTTCCTGAAAGATTATTTTTTAGTCCTTGCTTTTATCATCCTCACTCTTATCCTGAGTGCATTTGTCCCAACTTGCTAAGACATACTTTTCATGGGAATTGTTGCAAAAGAATGATGAGAATGATGAGGTATTGCTCTTTTAGCTAAACAGCTGTTTTTGACACCATCTGTCTAGAACACTCAAAAATTGAGAAGTCCCTTTACTCACAGATTTTCTTCAAAGTTGTTTAGTGTCTTCAAAATGTAAGAAAGAACAGTGACAGTCTTAAAACCCACCTGACTTTCTACAGGACAATGGTACACAGCACAGAGGAATATGCCAGGCTACCTCATTCTTCAAGATTATATGCAAAACTGGAATCACTGGAAAGTTTTAGAAAGCTATAAAGAAATATGAACAATTACTTAAGTAGTGTTCAAATGAATTAAATTTTTGATTTTTCAAAGCTTTTTGGCAAGTCCTTTGTTCATCTATTTTCATTTTTATATTATACCAAAAAAGTAAGTCAGTTCCGCAGTATCCTTACTTCTTTGTTCTTTCTCCGACTTTGATATCCTCATTGTAGGGTCAGCTCTAAGAACTCACAACTTTCCTCAAAGACAAAGTTTTATCATTTCTACTAGGCTTTCTGACCCAGAAAAAAATCTAGAAAAGCAAGTCATACGAACAAAGCAGGCATTTAGATCACAGAAAAAAAAGTATAGATTCCCAAGACAGAAATACAAACAAGGACAGTGGCGTTACTAAGGAATAAGTAGAAGAGAATTGTTGGGGGAGGGGAAAAAAAAAAGAAAAGAAAAGAAAAAAAAAAAGATATACAAAATAATTAAGTCCTTCAGAGAGAAACCAGAAAGTGGAGCTGGGGAAGGAATGTCTTGGGAAAGATTTCTTCCCTGCACTAGTCTTTAATGCAGAAAAACAGAACATATTAATAAAATACATTTGAATATTTCATAACAATATCTGTGACTAAGCAGAAAAGCCTTTCAATAAAGTTTATGTTCTTGAGGTATGGGTATAGCAGTAAATAACTCTTCCCATAATTTCTGCTTCAGTGATAAAAGTAACAATGTTAACATATTCAGATAGTTTCAGATGGTTTTCTGTCCATTTGACTTTTCATATCTTTGATTTTGTTTAAACAGGCAACAAAATTGAGGCATTTCTTACAGATTTAGTTACAGAACATACAACACTCTATAATCTTAAGCAGGGTACTCGGTCTAGTTAAAGAATGTTGTTGATTTTTCATTGTTTGTGCAGCCACAGTAGATCTGACCTAAAACTGATTTAAATGAAAAGCATCTATTGACTCAACGGGCTTTGGGGCATAAACCAGCCTTTCACTGACTCACTGAAATGCTGCAGTCAGATATATGATTCTTGGTTCTTTCCAATGCCTTGAACTTGAATGTGGTTATTCAAGGAGTTAGTAATCACAGGGACAGTATTTTATAAGCTATAAATGTTACAAGAACGCAGATATATCAAAGCACAGTTCTTTCTGAACAGAATGATTTCTTTAACAGTGCAATTCAGCTTTAAAACTGAAATGAAATAAAAAAATAAAGAAGACAACTAAGCTAAAACTGCAGTTCAAGACAGGAAGCTGCAAGTATAAGCATTCACAATCATTGGCATCAGGAAAAGAATGGTAGATAAGGTGTTAATTGGCAGATGTTAATTTACAACCATACATAACAAAAACTTTAAAAAGAAAAAAAGAGAATAAATATATGGATAGGGGTTTTTATTATATGGATATAATTGACATAACCATTAGGCTTTCTAGAATTAGTAGCTAGATTTGTACAAAGTGGCAGCAGATTTGGTACATGTGGGTGTACACTAATTTGAAAATGTTATGAAGATATGTAGGGAAAAACCCCCACAAAACACCAGAATGAAAATCCCAACTGTATAAAAAGCTCTCATTAATTTCAAAAAACAACTGGATAATTTCTTTAGTAATCACTGTACAAAGACAAGTATCAATGAAGAAACAAAGACATTTACTTGCTGATTACTGATCTGTGTCTTTATCTCTACACTGTTTAGTAGAAAGCAGAAGACTTCGGGTTTTTTTTAGTTATTTTTCATTAGTAATCATCCATGTATTACTTAACCATATTTAGTAAATAATGCAAAACCTAATAGAAATATTTCCTGCATTTAATTAAGGGTGATATAGCTTAAAATATGGATCCATTTTTTCAGCCTGAAGCAGTGCTTATCAAGTGCCATTGATGACCACCATTATCACAAAAGAGTTAAACAGGTGCCCTTCAGGAGTTTTCTGTACTCAAACTAAATCCTACTGCTGAAAACATTAGTGGAGTCACAAAGCTCTGAGAAAACTGCCCAGGAAAGTCTTCCCTTCTCTACCTGGCTTTGCAGAATTTCAATGGAGAGCCCTTTGTAGTGAGAAAAGAAACTGGAGTTACAGCAGCAGATAAGGAGGACTTCGAGTTTCTGGGCCAGATTTCATTCCTTCCTTGCTAGATGGCTAATGTGAAGAATGATTGCCATCTATGAAGCCTCTAATCTGCCCCACCAAGATCAATAAAATGGGGAGCAATCACATTTTTCAGGATACACTTCACATCTGTGGTCAAATTACCTGTTTTCTCCAGATTAAACTAGATAGGAACACACTGTATACCCAGGATGCTAGAAACTGGTATTTTAGGCTTATATAAAGTAAATCTCAAGGTTGACATTTTTTCTCAATCACAGGAAGGAAATCATGAACCAAGAAATCTGTGTCTGCTATATGTCAAAAGATGATCCCAAGAGAGAAAAGTATCAGTAGAAAAAGACTATTTCCCTTAGTTTCTTAGCTATATACAAGTAAAATTGCTTGAGGACAATTTCATGCCCCTGTGAGGAAACCAAAGTAGAAAATTCATGTCACAATTAGCAGTAGAGATTCTGTGAATTGTTGTGTAACCTCTGACAAAGTGCAATTGCTCAAGCAGCAGCAAAAGGAACAACACTTAGGTGCACCATCCTTCCTTTGGGGGAAAAAAAAAAGTGGGGTTTTTTTTTTTTAATTAAACCTTTCCTTGGAAACACTGCAGATGTTTTTTCAATCCTGACATACAGTGTGACAACACCATTTCCAGGTATCCCTTGTTTTAAGACTACTAACTGTCATTATTTCTTTTTGTTCTTGTTGTTGAAGAGTTGAAGAACAGAGAGAGGCAGGAACAAGCCAAAAAGAACTAGCCTTCTTAGTTCTAAGACAGCACTGCCACCATGTTGATACTCCTTAAAATATGCAAGAGCATGGCACTGTTCCAGATGAATTACGACTTGGTGCTCCCCACAGGAGCTCACTGCCAGATGCTGGGATACCAGCATATGGAGACCACCAGTCCACATGCAGGAACTGTAGTGCTTAGAGAGTGCTATGTGAATAAAACTTGGTAGCTCTCCGCTGAGATTCTGTATTTTCTACCTAAAGCTAAGTCACAGAATCATAGAATCATGGAATGTTTAGGGTTAGAAGAGACCTCCAAAGGTCATCCAGTCCAGCCCCCTGCAGTGAGCAGGGACACCCTCAACTAGACCAGGCTGCTCAGAGCCT
>JANHGL010003375.1:19769-48087 GCA_024611195.1 Ceyx melanurus | reverse complement strand
AGGGAGATGCTCCACTCCCCTAATCATCTTGGTGGCCCTGCGTTGGACTCTCTCCAGTAAATCTCTGTCTTTTCTGAGGTTGCTCAGTCCCATCCAACCTGGTCTGGCATGTTTCCAGGGATGGGGCATTGACCACCTCTCTGGGCAACCTGGGCCAGTGTTTCACCACCCTCAGTATAAAAGATTTCTTCCTTATGTGTATCCTGAAACAGCCCTCTTTTGATTTAAAGCCATTACAATGCTATAAAGATTGACCCCATATTTCATATAGGCAAACTTTAACAACAGCCACAAAAAGGTCTCCTTGAAGCTTTCTCTTCTCCAGGCTGACCATCCTCAGTTCTCTTAGCCTGGTCTCCCAGCAGAGGGGTTCCAGCCCTCCCAGCATTGCTGTGGCCTCCTCTGGTCCTGCTCCAACAGTTCCCTGTCTCTATTGTGCTGAGGACTCCAGAGCTGGACCCAGCACTGCAGGGGTGTCTTCTCAGAGCAGAGGTTCAGAATCCCCTCCCTCACCCTGCTGCCCACACTGCTCTGGATGCAGCCCAGAGTCCCAGTGGCTGCTGGGCTGTGAGTGCAGATGCTGGCTCATGTGCAGCTTTTCATGCACCAACATCCAATAGACAGATATATTTCAGTTATTATTTTGGTTGGTGATGCTCAAATAAGTCTGTAATGTCTGGAGAGGACAGAAATCCATCAGGTAGGGTGGAAGGTCCTGCTGGAGCATGGAGACAACCTCCTGCTCTAAATTTGCTGCTGCCTGTGTCTGGCAGTCACTCTCCATGGATGCTGGGCTAAAGGATGGTTCTCATTCAGTATAACAGAGAACAGGAAGGCACGAAGAGCATAGCTGGCCAAAAGTAATTAGCTCTAGTGAGTAGGAGACACACAACACAAGTGCAATCTGTTACTGGAAAGCAGTCTGGGATAGGAAGTGAGGAATATGTGATCTCCTTGAAAAGAGGTGAATTTAGAAAGGCAAATTACATGCAAAAAGAAGTCCATGCTTCTGTAATGGCAGTTTTTCCCTGTTATGACTGCAGATGGTAGAGTCTTACTTCTGTTTCTAAATGGGCATTTAACTGGATTTTTCTGCAGTTATTAGCTCTGAGTTTCTTCCCAGATCTCATAAAAATGGCCCTAATCCTCTGCTCTGCCATGGCACTTTAATGGGTTCAGCTCAGATAGCATCTGAAGTGGGTAAAGTAAGGTGGAGCATTGACTTTAATATATTTTGATGTCTGGAGAGGTTTGCTTGCTGGCTCTGCCACAACCTACTGCATCTCCTTGAGCAAATGGTTTGATCTGGATCTGCCTCAGTATTTCATGTTGCTAAAACAGTGGGAGCTGAGGTTGTTTGGCCTGGAGAGAGGTTTAAGGTAGACCTTCTCACTCTCAACTTTCTACCTGAAATGAGACTGTACTGAGGAGGAGGTTGGTCTCCTCTGCCAAGGAACAAGGAATAGGATGAGAAGAAACAGACTCAAGTTCAAACAGGTTGGATATTAGGAAAAATTTCTTCACAGAAAGGGTTGTCAAGGCCAGTCCCAGGCTGCCCAGGGAAGTGATAGAGTCCTCATCCATGGAGGGATTTAGAAACCTTATATAGTGCTGAGGAACATGGTTTAGTGGTGGACAGTGCTGGGTTAATGATTGGGCCTTATGACATTAAAGGTATCTTCCAACCAAAACAATTCTATGATTCTATTATTCTGTATCTGTGGGGTTGCTTAAGTAAGCTGTATATTCCCTTCTGTATATTCCTATAGCTATATCTTGTAGGTCAGAGGGCTTTGTTTCAGTTGAAGCCTCCAGGCATTATTATGGTACAAATAATATATAAGGAGGATGAGGCTTTAGAGGATAATGAGTAGCTGGATGTGAATTTAAGAAAGAAATAGAGAAGCTGCAATTATGTCATTAGGAGGACTGAAGGTAGAAACCACACCATTAAGTTGTTGTGAGTGATTGACATATACAGAGAAGATAATTAAATTTGATTCATCTGACTTACATTATAGAATCATAGAATGTTTAGGGCTGGAAGAGGCCTCCAAATGTCATGTAGTGCAGCCCCCCTGCAGTGAGCAGGGACACCCTCAACTAGACCAGGCTGCTCAGAGCCTTGTCCAACCTCACCTGGAATATCTCCAGGGATGGGGCCAAAACCACCTCCCTGGGGAGCCTATTCCACTGTTTACCATCCTCAAGGTAAAGAACTTCTTCCTGTTACAGTCTAAATCTACTCTTCTCTAATTGAAACCCATTAATCCTCGTCCTTTCACTAGAGGCCCTTGTAAACAGCCCCTCTCCAGCCTTCCTGTAGGCTCCCTTCAGGTACTGTAAGATCCCCTTGGAGCCTTTTTTTCTCGAGGCTGAACAACCCCAGCTCCTTCAGCCTGTCCTCATAAGAGAGGTGTTTCAGCCCTCTCATCATCTTTGTTGCCCTCCTCTGGACCTGCTCCATCAGGTCCATGTCCTTCCTGTGTTGAGGGCTCCAGAACTGGATGCAATACTCCAGGTGAGGTCTCACCAGAGCAGAGCAGAGGGGCAGAATCCCCTCTCTCGATCTGTTGACCACACTTCTCTTGATGCAGCCCAGGATGCAATTGGCCTTCTTAGCCGCAAGTGCACGCTGCTGACTCATGCCAAGCCTCTCATCTACCAACACCCCCAAGTCCCTTTCTGCAGAGCTGCTTTCCACCACCTCATCCCCCAGCCTTTATTGATAGTGAGGGCTGTTCAGACCCAGGTGCAGGACACTACATTTAGTCTTGTTGAACCTCAGGGGGTTCACCTGGGCCCACCTCTCCACCCCTCCAGCCTTCTCCAGGTGCCTTTGGATCACATCCCAACCCTTCAGCCTATCAACAGCACCACTCAGCTTGGTGTCATCTGTGAATTTGCTGATGGTGCTCTCAATCCCATTGTCAATATCATTAATAAAGATATTAAACAATACAGGTCCCAGTACGGACCCCTGAGGGATGCCACTTGTCACTCTTATGGTTATTTAGTTAGAAAAGATAGATCCCAGCTAAATGGAGAGTACAACCAGTTATGTAAATTATACTAGGTCATGGGGAAGCAGAGGTAGGAGGTGCAGGAGCATGGATGAGGGCACAACAGTGGCCTTTGTTTGTTGAATTCTAACTCTGTGGGGAATTTGCATTTTCTTCCTATTTAGAGGGCTTTTTTACCTTGTAGAAAAATAGCCACAGGGAAATGATAATGACTGTCTGTGCCTGTCTGATACCTTCTGGTCAGGCTGTATTTATTAGATGTGGTAATGGTGAGTTCCAGATTATGGTTTACCCTCCTTGGCTTGATGAACAGGCAGGTACTTGGGAACATAAACAAATATCCATTGCCTAAGAATTAAGGGGACATTTCTTCCCTGGAAACAAATGAAGAAGAAGCAAACTAACAAAAAACCTGCAAAAAAAAAATAATCAGGACACAATTACTTTTGATGTTCCTTGAAAATGTACCTGGAGACCTGTGTGACGACAGGGGCTGGTCCTTTTGAGAAATTTTATACCAAGTCATGGCAAATTTTGTAGAAAATTTAGAGAGTCTGGTGTTTCTTGTGCAGTATTTTGTGCTGTAGCAAGGCACTGTGAGCACTGCCTTACATCCCACCGCAGCACAGCATGCTGCAGGATTGAGCCCTAATTGCCAAGCTGCCTGGAGGATGCAGCAAGAACAACAGTAATGTCTTGGCTGACATAAAAGAAACCATTTCAGCAGGAGTTCAGGACAATAAAAGGTGAGTCTTGTTTCTTTACTTCCTGTCCTCCAGAGAATTCGGGGAAGTAGATCACAATTTATGTTTTGTCTTTGTAAGTGAGAAGCAAATCACTTTGTTTATCAGTCTATGTTTGGATGGTGGGATTTTTTCCTCCCTTAGTGGTATTTACTAAACTATATATGTTGCCATTGTAGGAAATGTGCTGAATATATTAACAAGATTTCCTAAAGGTAAGGTACATCTCAGATCTATGTTTTCAGAGCTTTGTAAGATATGGAATGTGGGAACAGATTCTGCATTCTGAAAAAAAATGCTGAGGGACCTTTACTGTAAATCTGCTGCTGGCAGGGATTGGGGAATGAGTTGATTTAGAAGTAATTGGATAGACCAATTTAAATTAATCCTAAATAAAGAAAAAAACAGGCAGGAGAGAAATATAAGGACACCTCTAAACAGTAGAGATTATGAAGTTTAGATCCAAGCAAAACCCAAGGTGACTTTTCATCCTGACATTGAGTTTTGGGGTGCTTTGCAGATTACTTTGTTTGGAGGGTGAAGCTAAGATGGGTGATGCTGCTCTTTGCTTAAATTCATTTTCCCTCTCTGGTTTCTAGAGCATGATTTTGTATCTGTCCTTGTAGGGACACATCATATGGTCAACAAAATTTGGTGAAATGTTGATGATATACTTCATTTTATGTGTGACTTTAGATGAAATTTAAGTCTGGAGCCAGGGCTGCTCTCATCGTTGACCCATTCTATTTTGAGAGTGCATGGGAGAAAGCATGGTGAACCCTCGTGTGCATTTGTGAATGTGGTGTGTGGTGCCTAATGCCAGTAACACTTGTTAATCTGCCAGGTGGAACAGAGAGTGCCTTCAGGACAGATTTGTAGGTCTGAGTATCTGCATGACAAGGTTGCAATAGGAAAGCATCCGTCCATCTTCCAAAGTAAATCTCCCTCTCTAGCACATCCAAAAAATCAAGAAGGATTATTTGAGAAGGTAGATTGTGAGCCTCCCTTACATTCTTGGGACATCCTCTTGTAAACTGTGTCTGGGCACATTAAGGAGCAGGTGAATTGGGAGTGACCATCATTCATTTACCAAGGGTAAATCATGCTTGAGCTATGTGATGGCCTTTAAGGATGGAATGGTAGATCTGTTGATGAGGTGAAAGCAGTCGATGTTGACTTCTTTGACTTCAGTAAGGCTTTTGAGATGATGTCCCACAGCATCCAAGAGATCCCAGAGAAGCTGCAATCTAGATGGATGCACTGCTAATTGGATAGGAAAATGGCTAGAAACGTTAATTTACAATATTTTTATCAGTAAGTTGGAGGAGGAAATTAAATTCACCTCATCAAATTTGTGTGTGACACCAAATTTGGGGGATAGACAATATGCTTGAGGGCAGATCTGACAAACAGGAGGACCAGGACAGGCTGGAGCTGACAAGAACCTCATGGAATTCAGTAAGAACAAATACAAAATTCTGCACTTGGGATGGACTCACCCAGGATGAACTAACCTATTGCACTGGTGAAGGCTGATAGTAGACTCCCAGTACATATGAAGAGGTTATTCAGGAGGTGGAGCCAGGCTTTTCACAGCAGTGCATAGCAGGAGAATGAGAAAAAAAGAGCCCGACATAAATTGAACCAAGGTGTCCAGCTGAAAATAAGGAAAAACTAAACTTCCCACTATGAGCTAATCAGGCACTGGGGCATGTTGCCCAGGATGGTCCCACAAAATGGCTAGGGCTGGAAGGGGCCTCCAAAGGGCATCTAGTCCAGCCCCCCTGCAGTGAGCAGGGACACCCTCAACTAGACCAGGCTGCTCAGAGCCTTGTCCAACCTCACCTGGAATATCTCCAGGGATGGGGCCTCAATCACCTCCCTGGGGAGCCTATTCCACTGTTTACCACCCTCAAGGTAAAGAACTTCTTACTGTTACAGTCTAAATCTACTCTAATTTAAACCCATTAACCCTGTCCTTTCACTAGATGCCCTTGTAAACAGCCCCTCTCCAGCCTTCCTGTAGGCCCCCTTCAGGTACTGGAAGGTCTGAAGGTCTGAAAACTGAAGGTCTTTCTGGAGCCTTCTTTTCTTCAGGCTGAACAACCCCAGCTCCTTCAGCCTGTCCTCATAGGAGAGGTTTTTCAGCCCTCTGATCATCTTTGTGGCCCTCCTCATCATCTCCATCATGGGGTGTTTTTAAAGCCTGAACAGATAAAGCCCTGAGCAGCTTGGTTTGATTTCAGCTTTGTGCAGGGTTTGTCCTAGAGACCACCCAAGGTCCCTTCCCTCCTGATTCTGTGATTTTACCCATGTAGCTCCTGCCAGTTGTTCACTGGGGGAGCAGAGCAGTTTTGCCATTTCATGGGATTTTTTTTTTTTTTTTCACTGCAAAGCTCAAATTGTGTACTTTCTGTTTTATGTGAGCTACATAACAGATGGGAACTTCAAAGCAGCTCTTCAGCTTAATAATTAACACTTTGACCTTCTGCAGCATCCTTGCGTGCTCCAGTAACTTGCTTCTCTTTACAAACAGGGATCAGCTGATCCTCCCAACTTTTCTGTGAGCTGTTATTTCCAGTGAAGAAGATGAAGTGCAGAAAGGTTGTCCCATTTCAGGAGCACTCATTAGAGAAGCCTACTTATCTGAATATTTAGTCTCTTTATTTCAGTATTAAAGGAGATCCAGGCACCAGATCTCTAAGGTAGCATTCAGCTGCCCAGCAATGAAACTGTCCTTCCCTCTCCTGCAGTTCCCTGGGTTATTTATGACACACTTCCAATTTCTGCAACAAATGAGACTGAGATCTTACAGACTATAATCTCTTTCACTGCAGATTCATTCTACAAGGCAGGTCCTGGGGAAAAAAAAAAAAAAAAAGCAAGTTAATATGAGATCCTCGAAATAATATATCTCTGAAAGCATTTGGAACTGTGCTGGAGTTGATTTAGCCATCTTAATTCCTAACCTTTGGCAAGTGGATGATCTTATAGTGTAGAATACTCTTTTAGAGTAGTTTTAAGACTGTAACGTATATTATTACATATTACAGAGAAGCTTGAATGTTGTTTTAATATAGTTCTAAGATTGTAATCTATCTTAAAATGTCTCCTTCTTAGGGGCTTCTTGTCTTTATCTGGCCCACACCCAGGGAGCAGCTTGATATACTACGATACACACCAGAAACATGGCTTTGTTGTCCCCTCCTGCTGACACCAGGGTAGTTAGAGAGGTATATAGGTGGGACTATGTTACCTGAACCTCAACCTTGTACTGTAAAGTCCTTCACTGGTGAGGAGAGCATGGACTCTCCACCACAAGGTCAACTCACGTGGTTCTTCCTGCATGTCTTTGAGGTCCTAATGTCAATATGAGACATGATGTTTTCCATGAGGATGATGGTTTGCCTTTACAGTCTTCAGATACTGTTCATGGAGACATGTTTGTCTAGTGACTATGGAGGGAGTTTTTTTTCATCATTGTCCTCAATGTGCTATGTCAAATGTGACCTCGTTGCCCTCCAGGTAGCAAGACTTTGGGTGACCACATCCCCTTCTGTGGTTAGCCTGAGAAAGAACCAAGCCCTTTCAGGAGCTGCAAGTTTATCTTAAAAATCAGATGAAGTAGACTCCTTGCATTGAAAATGTGCATGAAGTTTGGCAATGCTGAAGTAGCTAAAAGTTATACAGGAGACAGCAGTGAGCAACCATCACTCCCGAGAAGGGAAGTGAGCCCACCCAACACCCCATTTACACCAGTGGGCTGTGGACTGTGGTAATTCGTGGAGTTAGGCTTCCAAGGTCTGTAGTCATTTTTTAACCATCCTGCCCATCTGCTGTTTCCACACCACTGTGCCAGGCTCAGCATGGATTGCTACAGGGAAGTAACCATATCACGGTGAGAAGCAAACAGTGAGCAAATAGTTCCTCCTGTCTGCTCCTGGTCCCTTACATATCTATCAAATGTCTGGGGTGTTGGGCTCAGGCTGTGAAGCTGCAGAGAGGAGGTGAAGGGGGTACCAGCTGGACACAAATGTGTGCCAGTTTCTGTATGGCCAAGGTGAACACTGAGCTACAGCTAGAATAACTGTTCCCCTTGTTTCTGTTCAATCTGGAAGCCCCATAGCTCTCCAGGTTGTATTTTATAGTTTTCTGTCACTGTGGTACTTCTGCTTGAGGTCGAAAGACATTACCTGTGGGCTTTTAGTCTCTCCTCTTACCTTTTCCTAATTTGTTACTAATTTAATTCAGGGCTGGTCCCTCAAGAGTTCTGCTTATGTCTTCTGTGAAAACAATATGATGAGGAGCATTAGCTCTGCCATTGCTTGTTACAGGGAAGGCATCAGTGGTGCTTGATGGGGAAAAATAGATCAAGCACAAGCACAGATTCAACAGGCCTGAAATAGAAAGACCAAGGTGGTACCTAGAAAGCCATTGCAGCATAGGCTGCTGTTATCACTTAATGAGGAGGTGCCCATACATATACGTCATGTTTGGGGTTTTTTTTCTTTCTGTTTATATCTGGCATGGGTTTTTCTTCTTCACCAACAAGGAGCTTTTTGGAGAGAGATGATACTCTCTAGCCCAGATAAAGGATTAATCCAGGGATGGGATGGTCCTTGAATGGCATCTTCTGAGGGCCCTTCTGGATGTCTTCTGCGGAAACTATACTTGGGGGAAAGCCACCTGAGTGTATATTTTTCATTAATACAACACTACTCACTTGCAAAGTTTCAGATGCTCTCCAAGTGCTACCAAAGGAAGTTTCAACTAACCCCACTGGGAATTGCTGCACATTGTCCTTATTTCATGCATTAGGAAACTGGGGATCAGAAAGATGGTGATTATTCTTCTGGTCAGATATATGTGAGAGTGGATGGATCTGTCCTGCCTTGATCTCTCATTTAGGTAATTAAGATGATACCAACCTTCCTTCTCCCTCACCCATGAATCATTTCAGGCTATAGGCAGGAAAAGATGTTCTCCAAATGTGAAGCACATGACACTGAGGGGACCTGCTGTGGATGAACCTTTATATAGTTCCTGTTAATTACAGTGTAAGAAATCCTGGCTGTCTGATTTTATCACTCTGTAATGGGGTTTCTTGTGCAGTGGTGCATCCAACACCTGGTTGTGAATGTTTTTCTAAGCAGTTCCAGGGAAAACCTTAGGGTATCCTTTTTAGGCATTCTCTCCTCTAACACTTTATTGCTGGTGAATTTGAGCTGTGACGAATGGGAAACTGCCTGATTTTGCAGTTTCTCTCCCCTCACTATGGTCTTGAATACAAATGTGGCAGGTCCCTGGGGAGCAGCCAAGACTGCACCACTCAGCTGGAGAGGCTGGCAGCAGGGCGTAAATGTCACATGTATGCCCCTGCTATTGCACAGTGAGGCTGCAATCCCATCCCTGCTTCCCATGGCTTTTCTCTCCTTTCCTGAATGTGAAGACAATCATCAGGGGGCATCTTTGCCTCTTGATGACATCTGAGCCAACAGATACCAGTGAAAGACCTTGGCTCCCCTAATTCCCCACTCAGCTCCTCCATGGTGCTGTCACAGGTTGTCTCCAGTGGGTGTTGGATTTTGTGAGATGTGGAGCACCATCTTGAGTTGCTGAGTCCATCGAGGAGAGGGAGCTTATCAATCTGTAGGGTCAAGAGTAAGTTGTAGTCGGTTATTTAACAGACAAAAATGCTCAAATGTGTGATTAGTCTGATGAAGTTCTGTATTTTTGTGTATTCATTCAATGGGGGAGGGGCTTTAGTTTCAGTTAAACATCACCAGAACAGAAATTTTTTTGAATGCCACCATGAAAAGGGCACAGAATTATCATCATCATAGTAGGTCCCAGACAACTCTCAAGCTTTCCTTCTTTGACCTTCCTTACCAGCCTGACCTTGGAAGCTCAGCAGACCCTGCTTGAATTAATCTGCTGCTCCATTTCTCTCTTTCAGCAGCTGAGAGCAGAGATGGATAAGATACTGGAAGCTGTGGTGATGTCCTCATACCCCAACAATGTGAAGCAAGGGCTTGTGAGGCGTGTCATTGAGGCAGCAAAGCAGCCCATGGACAGTGAGCAGTGCTGGTCCATGCTGGAGCTGTCTACCAAGCTTTATCTCATGGGGGACACCAAGTATAAAAGAGAGATTGGGAAAGAGGTTTTGGAGGTCTATGGCCACTACCATCCAGAGGAATTTGAGGAGTTCTTCAATGTCCGCTTCCTGCTGAGCCTCCTCCAGGAAGGCTATGGACCTCTGGGGAAGAGAAGCCATTATGTACTTGATTATATCCAATTAGGACTGCAGTTTGTCTTGGAAAGCCCATCAGCAAACAGCATCTTCAGCTTACTGAGGATTGAGGTGCTCCGGAAAGTCTGCGAAAGGCCCAGCCCCAAGCAGTGTGCGAAGATCAGCAAACTCTTAACCCAGCACCCTCAGTGCATTCCCACAGGCAAACACCAGGTCTTGTTTTGTCAGCAGCTGATTCGGTGCATCGGGCAGTTCCAGTGCATCTCTGAGGGGGAAGAGGACATCATGGAATTTTTGGAGCAAGTGAACAAAGTGAGTGGTCTTCTGCAGAGGATCTGGAGGACTCAGACCTCAGCCATCCTGCCCTCTTTGAAGGAGCTATTCACTATAATTTCTTCAGCAGGTAATTAAAAAAAAAAAAAGAGAATGTAAATATTGCCTCTGATGAAGTCAGATTTTCTTAGCTTAATTTACTGCATGGTTCTCATCCACTCCAGGAATTCAGTCACGGTTGAAATATAATAAACAAGTGCCCCTAGAAGTTACCGAGGGCTTTAAGCTGTGGAAACAATATCCTCTGAAATCACACAGTCTGTACATGGGAGCTGTGAACTGGGTTGGAACATTGGCAGCACAAATTTGTTTGCTCAGCACTTCCCGGCCTCAGCTAGGCTTAAATCACCTTATCTGCAGCTGGTTAGAGTGGGACTTAAAAGCTTTTAGAAATGTCACTCTCTTATGGCTGATTTGATGGGACCCCACTGCCTGGTTCTTACCAGAGACTAGGGACAAAGCTAGAGTTGTTTCTCACTGGTCTAGAGGTAGAAACCCCTACTGTCTCCATGGAGGATGGTTGTAGCTTAAGGTTGGACAAAAGATATTTATCCAGTTTCTGGGGCCTTTAGGTTGCTGCAGAGGGTCTCAGATCTTTGGAGTACTGATGCCATGAAAGGCTGATGTCTCTGCTGGCAGGTGAGACTGTACTCTAGCTACTCCTGTGCCCACAAGCAGATGAGTTTTCAGTGCCCTCTGTATGGAAACCTCATTCTTTGGAAGGTGCTCCAGGAAGACAAACCCACAGTTGCATCCCCTGCAATTGTGTGCAGTACTTTGCACAAAGAGACTTTGCAGAGGAACTTTGGGACTCAGGGTTGGCCCATGAATGTTCTTGTGCCTGTGATCTCTTCCCTTTGGGCTGTGTATGACTTCATGCAACAGTCTATCTGCCATGACTCAACTTCATTATGTCCTGCACTGGGACTTGGGGAATTGTCCTAGCACAGCTAAGTGTGGACCCTGCATTGCTCAACTTGTTGACTACCTGCTCCATTTACATAGTCAGAAATTATTTGTCTTTTAGAGATGAGAAATGACCTCGTGCCTGGTTTTCCTGGTAACATCTTCATTGCTGGTGCTCATTCATGTCTTGCAGAGGAGCAGGAAACACCCTCCAATGCCTTGGCCAGTGTGGTCCAGTTTGTCCCTCTGGAGCTCATGGATGGCGTCATAAGAAACTTAACCAATGACGACAGCATTACCGACGTGCAAATGATGACAGCTATTGGCAGGTAGGAGAAGCTGAATTATTGAACATCATTCACAGCTTTGAGAAAAACCTTCTCCAAAGCTGCACTCAGTTCCTGTGTGTGATTTTATCCCAATCAGTTTGTCTGGTGCTGCCTAGTGAGGAGTCTTTGGGGGAACAGGGAATTTCTGAAACCTTTGTTTCAGACCTGAGGGCCTAAACAACTAGAACACAGATTTTTTATTTATTAATTTATTCTTATTTTATTTAGTTTATTTCTTTTTCTTATAAATGAGTAGTGTTATGGGATGCTCAACATAAGCTGTCTGGAAGAGTTTTCCTTTATTTTTTTTTTTTTTTTTTTTTTTCCCGAAGCTGTTGAGGTCCTATAATTCACAAAAATCTCCTTTACAGAATTTCATGTTTATTCCCATTTCCCTTCAGAAGGACATTCTCCTAAAGCACTAGTCACAGCTAAAACTCTTAGAGAGGGAGGTCTGTCCAACTGTTTCAGTGGTCCCACCTCGATGTTTGTCAGATGAATGTGACGCTGCTGGTCTGACCTTGGTTCTGTACAATGTTTATTTACACTCTCTATGCAGGCAGAGTCAATGGAGACATAAGGCATGATGAAGAGTAGTGGGTGAACTACTACCTGACTTGCTAGGCCTGATCTTTGTTGTGCCAGTGTCCTCTTTGTCATCACCAGATCTTCCTTACACACTTGTGTCCAAGTGCTTCAGGTCCTCTGTGTTCCAATGCTTGCTCCACACTTGCTTAGGAGTATCTTTGATGATCTTAAGGGTTTTCTTCAACCTAAATGATTCTGTGGTTCTGTCTTCAACCCATACTTTACTCAGAGGTCTCAATTTAAATGGGGGACATTCACATGCAGTAGCATGTGCACTTAAGCCAAGGGAGCTGCTTGATCTCTCTGGAACCATCTTTTTTTTTCTCTTGTTACAGGATTTGTGTGTCCCCCAGTTAAGATTACATGTCAGAAACACATGTTATTCCTGATGGGAACATGCATTATTCCTGATGGGAACTTAGTGTATGCAGAAAGGGGTTGCTTCTCACTGAGGAAGGCCATTGTTTTCCCAGAGTTCAGGAAAACACAAGAAAAAAAAAAGAGTTATCAGTTCAGTTCTTAACCCTTTTATTCATCTTTTTTCTCCTTCTGGGCACCAGCTGTGAGCGCCAGGTGATAAAACCTCTAACAGCACCAGTGACTAAACATAAAGGTTGCAAAATAAATTGGCCTACGTCCCTAAAACATTCTTTGCAGTACAGAAGGATGAGTAAATGATTAGTTAGAATTAGCCAAACATTAAGCAAAGCCTGCAAAATGTAACTAAGATCTCTTAGGAGCAACGCAGAAGGTTTGCTGCCTGTTTCCAGCAGGTGGGTGCCGTGGAGCACTGCACGACCATCGGCCTTTTGGTGAGCGTGTGCTCCATGCCTAGAACATCAAAGGGAAAAGTAAGAGCTGAAAGGCTCTTTCTGTTCATGTACAGAAATGTCTTCCTCCAGAGTTTAGGTTTGGGTTTAGTAGCAGGGCAATAAACTGGGTGTGGGGTGGAGCTTCTGATCAAGCCTTTAAAGAACAAATAGTGGTAAAAAACAAGCAAGCCTGGCACCTGCTGGTGTAAGTGAACATCACGGTCTTTGGTAGTTTATTTTAGAGTTTGTCTCTTTTCAGATTAACTCAATGCAGAACTGTGATTTCAGAAGTACTCACTGGTTTTTTTTCGTTTTGTTGGTTCTTTTTGTTTGGTTGTTTAGTTGGTTTTTTATTGGTTTGTTTGTGGGGCCCAGGTCCAGCATCTGCAAAACAGCATCTTCTGTCACACAGTGATGCAGGCACTTGCTACCTCTGGAAATCAATATTTAAGCTTTTAAAAATGTTTTATTTGAAGAATTAAAGCCCTAGCTTCCAAAACATTTGTGGATCTTGACAATGTGGAATGTGCAATGTTAATTTTAAATGTTATTTCTTCCTACTGCAGGAATGCAGACAGGCAGCAGGAAGGACTGTAACTTAGCTGATGGTGTAAAAGACAACAGGGTGAAGAGGGACCTTTGGATCTCTGAATCCATTTCCCTACTTTATAGACATTGACAATGCAGACCCCTTACATGAATGTTCAGCTGCACTCCTGAAAGCAGGAGGGGCTTTTGCTCCCACTGCTATTCTTTCATAGCTGTTCCACCATTGAGTTGCTTTAATGGTTTGAATCTCTCTTTTAATACCCAGCCTGTATGTGTGGGAAGTTGTAGAGGGACTGAGGAGTTCTCGGGTCCTGGTGGAAAATAACATTGATACTGACCTGTGAGAAAGCTTTAATGGGACTGGAGTTCTCAGGCTCTGGTTGAGGATAAAATTGACTCTGAGTAGCTTGTTATGAGAAAGGTACATAGGCAGAGAGATAAGGGGAAGTTGAACAAAATAATGAGAAGAAGCAAGGATGAGAGAATGCAGGTGTTTTTCTAATGTTAGATACCAGGCACTATAATTTGACCAATAAGGAGTTGGAAAAAGAAGGAGACAGCAAAATGTAGCCTATAGAAAAAAGACACACTTGTTTTGCCTGCTGTGCTAAACAGAGAAAAGATGTCTGGGAAAAAAATAAAGGAGTTTTGGCTTCAGCCTGGGGCTTCAGCTTTGACTTTGGGCTTTGGCTTTTGTCTTTTCTGACTCCAGCTAGTAGTGTCTGCTTTTGCTTTAACTTCATTGTTTGGCTTGAGCCTTTTAGGTTCGGCCTGAGCCTCAGCCTGAGCTTTGGCTTTTCCACCCTGAACCCATATATTTATTGTGCCTGTCTGAACTTCGATATGTATGTATTTCTGGCCATCTTATAGTTAATTTGTTCTTATGTCAACATAAAAAGCTGAAATAGATCTTTTCCCTCTCTAGTGTTTATTCCTTCAATGTATGCAGGCAGAGAAGTCCCATGCCATCTCTGCTTTATTTTAATATTTTCTTACAAGAAAAGTTATTCATTTTCCTGACTACCTTAACAGGTTTTTCCAAGACCTGTTGCCAGTTCTGTTTATTGGTCTTGGACAAAAGTGGTGACATTTGTGCACTCCGTTCCAGGTGCAGTTCATCGTGGCCTTAGACATCAATGTCAGAGGTCATTGTTTTGCTGTAGAAAACACCCTTTCTTCTGCACCACATCACGATGCTAGTCCTTTCCATGACTACTGCTACAGTGGGAACTTGTAGTCATCTGGTGTCTGGTTGGTCATTTTCAAGTAGACAAGTTACCATCATGTAGCATCCATTTTGTGTGACTTGCATGCATTTTGAAGCAAAACATTTCTTTGCAGTTCTACATTTCTGATCCTCAGGGTCTTCCTTGTGACACCTTCATCCTCCTCTTGTGTTGATGATACTTCTCAGCTTTGCATCATCATGAATTTCACAGCTATGTTCAGGAAGTTTGTGCTAACATCACTAGATCCCAAGGAACATTGCTTGTAACCACCTTTCAGATAGTCAGATACAATGTACTTCTGTCCTTTGACTAGAAATTCAGATATCCTGGCAAATGTGACATGGTGACTCCATGTGGCATGTTATCCCTTTGTCCCAGTCATTCCCCCATTGCCTGTCTTCATGACAGGAACTGTCTTCCTATTCTTCCCACATAAAGCACTATGTCAAACTTAACAGAGTCATTAAAACTCACCAAAGCTGAATTTTACATGATGGAAATCACCAATTCCTCTTGTTTGGAGTTCATGATCTCTTCACATTTTGCTTTCATATCAGCTGTTGTTTCTCCTGTTTCCATCTTCAAATCTTTTATCTGCCTCCTCTTTGTCACTGTGATCAATTCCTTTATCTTTCTGAAAATGCAGGCCGAGGATGTGTGTAGTTTGGAAGTCACATTTAGAGGCCATATCTTATCTTAAATCACCACTGCATCCTCCCTAAACAGTGATTGAATCATTTCCATATTCTCCTCTGATACAAATGTCTGCAGAAGCTTTTCTGGTATTTGATTCATTACCCAGTGTGGCTTGACTTTTGGTATTTATCTATACCAAAATGTCTCTATTTCTCCAACATATTCTGCTCTTTTCTGGCTAGCCTTTTACTTTTCAAAAAAAGTACTGAAATAGTTAGCAGAGTTTGACCTGTGATGATCCCAAGCCTTAATTACTTCCCATTTTTGTTTAACATTAAAATTAAACAGAAATGATGTGTCATCACTTAGTCTTGTGGTTATATTTTTATGAGAGATTTTTCTAAAGTACTTATTACTTCCAGAAACATGACAGCATGTTGCTTGAGTAGCTATAAATGAAAACTGTTAGCTGTGGCATTCAAGAATATCTGGCTTCTATTAGGATAACCGGTATTTTTATTTATTCTTTTTGAAATATGTTTCCTGAAATCAGTATTTCCCACACAGAGAACTGAAAGATGTGAATCTGGATGGTTTTTTCCTTGCCAGTAACAATGTAGACATCATACCAGTATTGCTTGTTTTCTAATGGTGACAACGTAGAGACCTTGATCAATACTTCATGCATCTGGTATATAGAGCACTGTACCAATGTTAAAATCTTGGACTCAAGGTGACTAAATTGGTTGGAGAAATCCCCACTTTCCTCCATGGACTTGGGTATGGGTCTCTAATAAACCACAATGTGATGATGACATTGGGCTATTTAAACTTCAGTCTCTATTGTGCTTTGAATAGCATGTGAAATGCCTTATGAAGACCCTTCCCACCGACCAGACACAAATTTGGAGGAGGTTTAACCCTAAGTGGAGCTTGACTTTCACAATATGTGCATTCAATTTACATTAAGAGTTTGTATTTCATTTCAGGATGATTGATTGGGTGTCCTGGCCACTGGGAAAGAACATAGACAAGTGGATCATTGCTCTGCTCAAGGGTTTGGCTGCAGTGAAAAAGTTCAGCATCTTGATTGAAGTAACTCTTTCGAAAATTGAAAAGGTCAGTGGGCTCTTTTAAACATGAATGTGAACAGCAGTCTTTCAGCTGAATGAGGACAAGGTGTGACTTGAGATGTATAGAATAGAGTGTGCTGTCCCAAGGTATATTGAAGACCTTTACATTCCTTGCACCCTCTGTGAATGGTGCATTGCTGTGTAGGGGGTGGTGGGCTGGTACTGTTTTTTTCATCTGGGCTGGTCACTAGGCAAATGACAGATGCTCTCTGTTAACCCACCTCCCATCAATAAAGGGTTTAAGGAAGAGAGACTTACAGATTATAAAATAAAACTAAAACAACTTTAATGAAAATAATATTAATAGAATGGAATAAATACAAATAAATACAAAAACAGTATTGAACCAAACCCCCCTGATGGCAATTATGTCACAGTCACACTGAAGACGTGGAGCACGCATAGGCTAAGTCCCAGAACTGACTCATCAGCAGACAGGAACAGGATTCAGGAGATGGATTCTGGAACTGGATTCAGGAACACACAGACTGAGGTGGAAGGCAGAACAGACAGAGTCCACCTTAGATACTGGCCATTGAAGAAGGGGCTTGACCCTCAGCTTTATACTGAGTATAATGTATATGGAATGGAATCCCTCATTGGTCAGTTTGGGGTCACCTGTCCTGTCCACTCCTCCCTGAAGGTTCAACTTTTCACTTTCTGCGCTCCCAACATGGCACACAAGATTTAGCAGACATCTTGTTCTTTCTGCACACCAATCCTTGGTACTAACTCTAAACATGGAACATTACCACTGCTAGAAGCAGACACTGCCTGTGAAGATCTGCTGTTAACTTCAGACAGTGCAGTTAGAAGAACTGAGCTGTAAAGTAAAAGCACCAAACAGAATTAATTCTGTTCTCACTCAAACCAGGGCATGCAGCTAGGATTGTTCTCCAGAACAACCTGCAGTACTTAGGTCTTGGTAAGCAGAGGTAGTTACCGATATCTTAAAGGTTATGAAATAAAAGAAACCAAGGATTTCCAATCCAACCTAACTCATTATTTCCCAAATGATGGAGCTTTTGTAAAACCTGCCTTTGGGAATGTGACACAGATAAAGCCCCCACTGCCATTGCCATCACCTTTTTCAGCAGGGAGTACTTGCCACTCTCTGAAAACTTTGTGACCATGTGCTGAAATTGGTCACCAATTCAAAACCTTTTTCCATGCTGTGGTCCTGCTGTTCCCTCCTTCAAATAATGAGGATAACACCTGGCTGACCCTCCAGTGGAAGTAATTGTAGAAGTTATACAGACTCTATCAGTATTGGAACATTATCAATAACTGCTTTTGGCCCTGTGATCTCCCATGTGCATTGAGAAGTTGGAGAGTAGCCAAACAGCACTGGCTTTTCTTTATCTTTCTTTTCATTGTTAATGCATAGGAAAGAGACACAACCTTTAAAATAACATGCAGTTTTTGGAAAGGGGTAGAGGGCAGTGTCAACTTGGGCTGCTTTGTTTGAAGTAAGATAAATATAATTACTTAGCCTTTGAAAAAGAGTTTTGCTTTCTATCTCTTTGCCTGAAACGTTAGTGATTAAGTTCCAAACATCACAATAAAACAGAAGAGGCACATTTTAGAAAAGATAGCATCCCTCTGTGCTTGCATGGCCTTGTCCATCAAGAGGCATGGACATGTTCAGTGTTACAGAGGTCTGCAGCTCACTGTGCAAGACATTGCACACTCCTGAAAAAGTGAGGATAACCCACATGGTGTTTTTTGATGCCCTGAAACCATGCTGCAGACAGGAGGTGACTCTGCAGACCTGGCTGCAGCCTGCTTGCTTTAACATCTGGCATGCAGTAGGAACAGAGGAGCAGCCATAGTAAATGTCCAGTGCCTCTCTTTCATGCCGGCCCCTTCTCTTCATGTTGTGGTGCCATCCTGCCTTCTGATTTGTTTTTTCTCCCCCACCAGGTCTTCTCCAAGTTGCTGTACCCCATCGTGAGAGAGGGGGCTTTGTCTGTCCTGCAGTACATGCTGCTGAGCTTTCAACACTCCCACGAGGCATTTCACATGGTAAGGCTGTGTCCAGCACTCAGGTGAGGGCATTGCCCTGAGTGGAACCATGCTGAGGGGCAACACAGGTGGGACAGAAGGTGCTGAAAAATTGAGGAATATTTCCCTTTGCTTGATTTCACCAAGTGATGTAAACCCAGCCCTGTCAATCCACTTGTGGCCTGCCCTGGCAGCTTCAGGTAACCTCTGGTAGCCTATCTGAAGCCCAAACAGCTTTTTTGGAGCTGATGCTGAGATGCGGAGGATGTCCTAAGCCTAATAGGAATTGGTTGTCACATACAGAGCAATCACCCTATGTCAGAGAACAAGGTTCAGAGGAGAAGGGAAGCTTTGCTTTCTCCTCTGATGGTTCCTGCCATTTATCTTGAGGCTTAAGAGCTGGATGGTGTATCTCCAGGGAAAAATCAGTATATATCCAATTCAGGTTTGACCCTTCTGGATTTGAAATGTGTGCAATGTGTGCATGGTCCACTTTTTTTTTTCTGTGATGGTCTACCAGCTGGAGGGGTGATCTCTATGGGCAAGTGCATCGCCATGGTCCCCTCTTGACTTCAAAGTCCACTGGCCAAGGATGCAGTAAATACAAATATATTAGATGGCCTGTCAACCTACACTAAAGGTCTCATCACCAGTGACTGTAGTGCTCTTGCAGTCATTTTAACCTGGTGTTTGCCAGTTCTGCAGGTAGAAGAGGAGGTTCCCCTCTTCCCTGCTCTTGTTCTTAGACCAATGCTTCTCCCAATCACTCTCCATTGTGCTGAGCAATTTGTATAGTTGTGTGCTGAAGGTAGAAGCCAAGGTGAAACCTTACTTAGCAGAAAATCCTGATGGTCAGTGTTTCTCAGCTTGATCTGGACCAACCACAAACCTGCACTATTACATTTACCTGGAGAAGAAAAGGGGAGGAAGTGGATTGGAAGCAGAGTGGGGTTATGCTGACCCAGGCTGGATTAGGGTATAGTTTCACAGTCAGGTTTAGAAGATACAGCCCCATATTTGTTTTCAGTCTTTCAGCTGGTGTGTGGTGGATGTTGTATCTCTGGCTTCGGGATGTGTTAGGTGAAGCCTTTGCAGTGAGCATGTCTTGGAGGGCTCAGGCACTGGAGGACAGGGAATATAATCTTAACCAGCCCTTGCTGTTTCCTAAGCAGGTGCCTGACTGTCTGTTGGACTAAGTGGGCCCCATCCTACATATGATTGGAAATTGTCACCAACATATGATACCCATTACCATTTCTTGAAGTGATGGGTCATCTTTCAAAGCATCTCAATGCATCAGTGCAATAAGACTTGACGACTGGATCGGAACACTTACTTTTAATGGATTCTCTACTGTAAAAAGCAAACCCCACTTTTAACAGCATTTCAATCTCCTCTTTTGATTTCCACAGTGAGACTATATATTTATTTTGCTGTTGACACTAAGGCATGACTGCTTCTTGCTGGCGTTGCCCCTGGAAAGCTGTAATTAAAAACAAGGCATTTTTGCAGTGATTGAACTGATAAAAGCACTAATGGAAAGTTACTCCTATTAATGTCTGATTTTTAACTATTTTTTTTTTGGTTAAAAGCCTCACATTTGGCTTTTCACCTAGAGTTTTCAGATTAAACAGATAAGGCTGGAAAAAAAAAAAAAGCTAAGTTAGCCAATTTTTTTTAGTTGCTATATTTTCATTCCTCAGCTGGAGACACTTTAAAAGAGCCTGAATTTCTTGAGAAACTCTTTGGTTTCTAAAAATAAGATTATTCCAATGGACTGTCTCCAGTTGGGTGTCCAAATTTTGAAACACTGAAAGTTGTCAGTTGTTCTTGGCATGAAGTTTCTATCTGCAGCCCAGTGAGCATACATTTCCTCCCCTATTTTTTAAAAAAAACAGGCCACAGACCTGTATTGTTTCTTACCCTTTTGTGTTTACCCTGGTACTTTGGAAGGGTTGTGAAAATTGTTCCCATTACAGCTTGGCAAGATATTGAGGTATGAAATGGTACTGGGCTTCATTTGCTTCCCCAATAAAACTTTCATGTTGGAAAGGAAATAGTTAAAATCTCCATCATTTCAAGGAGAAAGAGAGAGAGAGAAAGAAGAGAAGAAGATGAAAGGAAAAAGCGAGGCCCAGGAAATGGCCAGACTTGGGATCCTGAGACTTTACTCTTCTGCGGTACAAATAACATAAAATATCAATATGAAAAAGGTTGCAGGGTCACTCCAGCACATCTGCAGGGTTGGAAACAGGTTATTAATTCTCTGTGCAGCTGCAGAGTCAGCAGAGGGTGCCCGTGAGCAATGTATCATTTGAGTTTGCAACTGCTTTTAAATTTTCTGGATGAAAGCAAAATAACAAATGTGCTGTTTCTGTGCCTCTCACCACTCATCCAACCATACCAGCTCCAGTTTAGTTTATACACTATAAAATAAAATATATAACACCAGACAACACTTCTTGTAGGCTAATTAATTGATCTTGTAGATTGAATCCCTGCACTTGGCAGTCATCACGTAATGCTCCTTTCCACCGTGCGTGTGTGATTTAGTAGAGATCTATCTGCACAGACAATGGTAATTGCAGCACAGCAAAAAAGCAGCACTACCCTGCAGGGCCATACAACGTGAAACCCTCCAAGGTTTATAGCATTTGCACTACCAAAGCCAACAGAAGAGTTGCTGTTGAGATTAATGGGACTGAAGTCAACTCCTGTTGACTGTACTGTCTGCCTGGGGGTGAATATCATTCCCCTGCACACATGTGTTAAAGCTCTGAGAGTAATTTGTAGCCATTTCTGATGTAGTGAATTTTCCTTTTCCAGCTCCTCCCTCACATTCCCAGGCTGGTGGCCTCTCTGAAGAAAGAGGACTCCAACTCTGCCACCAGTTCCCTGGAGCAGCTGGCTGAGCTCATCCACTGCATGTTCTTCCGCTTCTCAGGATTTCCAGACCTCTACGAACCAGTCCTAGAAGCAGTTAAAGTAAGACATGCACGTCTCGGACATTTTTCTGTTTTCCATATGGAAATGGCATGTTTATTTGCAGCCTAGTGCAGAGGGACTGTCCTAGGAGTAGGGGTGTCCTAACCTCAACACTTCAAACTGTGATAGAAGAAAGAGTTTAAAAGTCTAAGTTTGAGCCCCACATAGACAAGTTGAAGGGAGATACTTCTCTTACAGTGGGAGTGCATAAGTCCCGATTGTGTCTGTGGGTTTTAGCTATAACTTGGATCTTGACTGCCTCTAAAGGACTAATACTGACAGCTAAATGTTTCCTTGCGTGGATGCACATTCATGTGAAGAACAAGGGTAATGAGTTGCCTGAACACCTCTAACAGAGGAGTTTTGCATCTGCCTGTTGTTAATTCTTCATGTGGAAAGTAACAATTTGTAACACAGATCTCTCTCTTTCCAAGGCCCTTCCTGTTCCAAATGAAGACCGGATTAAATATCTCTTGGGACAAAATGCTTGGACCTCACAGAAGAACGAGCTGGCCTGCTTCTACCCACGCCTGGCCTCCAAGTCGGAGACGGGAAAGATTGGGTTAATTAACTTGGGCAACACCTGCTACATGAACAGCATCATACAGTCTCTTTTCATGGCTTCAGAGTGAGTTTTTGCTCCCTTGCTCCCACTCGAGACTACTCCTGGGGCTGCTCATTGTGTCCTTCATTGATTGTCCATCTCGTGGTTTGCATCTCTGCTTTTCTTCGGCAGCTTTCGGCATTCGGTGTTGAATTTAACCGAGGGCAACTCCCAGCCCCTGATGACAAAGCTCCAGTGGCTCTTTGCGTTTTTGGAGCACAGTCAGGTAATTATTTCATGTTCTAGCTATTTGTTTGGACTGTCGGCTGCGGAAAGGCTCGTCTCCAAGTTGCTTCCTGCCGACTCCAGTGTGCTGATAAGGAGCTGTGGATCTTGGTGGGTTTTTATAAAGGGACGAATTTTGTTTATATGAAAGAGGCTGATTTTGGGGGTGGAGGACGCAAGATCCTATCTCCTGTGAAAATGGGTTCTGTTCACACCAGGCTGCCTGTCTTTAACCTGTGGTCTTCCTGGGTTGGACTGTTGTAATAACTAATAGTTTTGAGTGTGAAGTCCATTTGGTAATAGCTTGCATATGTGGCCAGCTAAAAAGCCTGATGGTATAAAGCAGAGGGATTGGTTTCTTGCTATGCAGAAAGGAAGAATGAAGCAGCTTGCTTGTCTTCTTGCTTCACAGCAAAGCACAAGTAATTGATCAAAATTGCCTAAAAAGTGATTTTGTTAAAATAATAATAACAACAGCAATAACAACAACAATAAGAAAACCTTAGATTAAAATCCCTTAGAATCCTCTGTATGTGAGGGAAAGTAAAATAAAAATAACACTATCAAATTAATTATGAATGCATTCTCAACAAACATGAAATTTAATATCAGTGACTCCTGGAGATACAGCTAAGTCATATCTAGCTCATCTCTTGAAAATATGTCTGTCTGTCCCTTGAAAAACATGATTTTGAAAGTCAAATGAATTTTCCCTTGCTGTGAAACCAGTCATCTGAGCTTCTCTTCTTTCCAAGCCTTGACTGACAGACCTGGGTGATTGCATTATGGTATTATGTTATTACAGATTAGTTCTGGGGAAACAATATAGACAACCTGTTACATCTGATATTTGTTCATATAATAGTCTAGTTTTTTGGTGGCAGGTTAGGGTGTCTGTGATCTATGAGTGCAAATATAGAAGCATATGTGCTTGTTGTGTAGCTTATGATTGTTTCCTGTTAATTTCCTAATAGCCTTCTAGTTATTTTTATTCTTCAGACTGTGCCTAAAATAACTTCTTTGCCAAAGAAGGGTCTTTTTCCATGCTAATTAGCTGCTTCCTAATGGCGGTGATTACATTACCTGATAATGTAGATTACCTGCCTGCAGTGATCAGAATGACCAGTGGAAATTTAGTGATTTTTTTTTTAATGAAAGGATTTGGTGAGAGACATCCTGATCAAATTAAATTCAGACTGAATTAAGTAGAAGACTCTAGGTCATGTCAATAAACCATTTTAAAATCAAAGGAAGAAATAAACATGTGGATATTTTATAGAAGGATATGTAAATTAATGGCTGATATTCATCCTAACAGTCCTGTCTTGCAGCAAACTAAGAAAATCTTTCTGTGCACTGAGGTTAGTCCTTGTAGGGAAAAAACAGGGGACCTTATCAGGCACACAATCACATCCTGCTCCTAGTCAAGCAGATAGAAAGAGCTGCCTCTCCCCACTATACCCCCCTATGTGAGGTAAGAACCACATCCCTGGGATTAAATCCCTTCTTCTCTATTGCTGCCAGCGACCTGCCATCTCACCTGAGAGTTTCCTCTCTGCCTCCTGGCCACCCTGGTTCACCCCTGGTGCTCAACAGGACTGCTCGGAGTATCTCAAGTACTTGCTGGACAGGTATGTGGCAAGTGCCATGGTTCTGGAGCCTGGTGATGATGGCATCTCTAGGCCTGACATAATGTGCAACACTGAAATACCTGATGTAATGTGTAACACTGGCACACTTGATGTAATGTGTAACACTGACACATCTGCAAACAGGGCTGTGGCTGAGACCTGGAGGAGCTGGGAGAGTGGAGGATAGGGGTGAAAGATCAGAGAATCACAGAATGGTTGGGTTGGAAGGGACCTTTCAAGCTCATTTAGTCCGACCCCCTGCAGGGAGCAGGGACATCTGCAACTAGAGCAGGTTGCTCAGAGCCCCAGCCAACCTGGCCTGGAATGTTTCCAGGGATGGGGTATTGTCACGGTTTAGGGCCAGGGCAACCCAGGCCAACAACAGATGCTGTCTTTTAACCCCCCCCTCTCTACCCAAAGGGGAAGAGAACAGGAATAAGGGAGAGAGACTTAGCAATTAGAAAAGGAAACTAGAACCATTTAATGAAAATGAAAATTATAATAATGGAATATATACAAGTATGTACAAAACCAGCACCAAACCCAACTCCCCTGATGGTAATTATGTCACTTTCACTGATGCTGTGGAGTTGGCACAGGGAGAGTCCCTGACTGGGCCCTGAATCAGATGGAAGCTGTGTTCAGGAGCTGGATTCTGGCACCAGCTTCAGGAACACACCGATCGGGATTGAAGGCAGTATGGACAGAGTCCTCCTTGTGCTCTGAGGGGGAGAACCCCTCAGGGAGGAAGAATGCCAACAACCCGAGTCAAGAGCCTAACCCACCAGCTAGCTTGCTTAGCCTGCCAGCTCAGCTTGTGTGCTTTTCTCTCCACGCGTTCTCCCAGAGAGTGAGAGCAAGAGAGACCGAGAGCCAGAGAGATCAAGAGCGAGAGAGCCCCTCCAGACCCCTGAGCTTTCTATACTTCATATGAGGACTATGGGATGGAATATCTTGTTGGTCAGTTTGAGGTCATCTGTCCTGTCCTCTCCTCCCTGCAGGTGCAGTCTTTCACTTTCTGCATCCCCAGTGTGATACACAAGTTCTAGCAGTAGCCTTGGCTTCCTTGTATCTAGTCTAAATCTCCCGTTTTTTAATTTAACATCATCACCCCTTGCCCTGCTAAAAATACTGTCTCCATCAAGATGGTGAGACTGTTCCAGGGCTCCTAGGGGTAAGGCCAGACTTTGGCTCAGCTTGAACATTTCTGCCTTTACTCTGAGGGCAGAGGGAATTGTACCAAGAGATTTGTGTGACAAGCCACAAACCACAAGCCACCATCTGTAAAATGTTGAATTTTGCCTTTCCCTCACCTAAAAATCCCAAATCTCTGATGTCCCAGCAATCCCTCTAGTGGAGGTCAATGGCAAATGGAGACCTCAGATTCTTGAATCCTGCCACATGTTCCTCGCCTTCCTTCTGCAACACCAGACCCTGGGCATAGGTAGATTAACCTGGATTAAGCCCTTGGAGTGAAGAACAGAAACTGTACTTTAGAAACTATGTCTTGGTGCTGTATTGGTGCATAACACAGCCTTTTCTTTTTTTCTTTTTTTCTTTTTTTTTTCTCTTGCCAAAGATTACATGAGGAAGAAAAAACTGGGAAAAGGATCTACCAGAAGCTCAAAGAATCCAGCTTGATGTCTCAGGCAGTGGAGCATCATTACTTAAAAAAGACATTGATTGAAAAGATGTTTGGGGGTAAAATAATGACAAAGATCCGCTGCTTGAAGTGTCTGAATGTCTCCTCCCGAGAAGAAGTATTCACAGACCTGTCCCTGGCTTTCCCCCCATCAGACAGGTACATTCATGGAAGCACATCTGTTTTACCAGTGGAAGAAATTGGCCCCCAGTTTATTGAGCCTCCTGATAACCCAAGCCAGCTTACAGGGTCTCCCTGGATCCAGAGGAAAGCCCCTATGGCCAGAGGCCCTACAGCCACACCAATGCCTGTGGAAACCTTGGGTTTCCAGGAGCCAGGAGAAGCACCAAATCCCTTAAGTGGCAATGCTATCGGCATGGATGCAGCCAAAGACCCTCTCTCAGCTTTTGGGGAGCAGGCATGTGCTCCCAAGGAGTCCAGATCTGTCCCAGATTTAATCAACTATTTTCTATCCCCGGAGAGGCTGACAGCAGAGAATAAATACCACTGTGAGAAATGTGCCTCCTTGCAGGATGCCGAGAAGGTGGCAGAGCTGACGGAAGGTCCCCACTACCTCATCCTCACGCTGCTGCGCTTCTCCTTTGATCCGCGGACTATGAAGAGGAAGAAGATCTTGGACAACGTCTCAATCCCTGTAGTGCTCAAGTTGCCTATCCTTGTCACCCCAGAGGAAGCTGAGGAGGTTTGTTGGCGTGGGAAGGACAGGACTGCTGCAGGACGTGGATTCATGTCTGTCATGTACGACCTCTGCAGCGTGGTGGTGCATTCGGGCATCTCCTCTGAGAGTGGGCACTACTACTGCTACTCCAGGGAGTGCACTGACACCATTCCCCACAGGCAGCCCCGGGATGGGGTGACAAAACCAGCCTCTGACAAGCAGTTGGACTTTGAAATCCAGTGGTACCTCTTCAATGACACCAGAGTTTCCTTCTCCTCCTTTGAATCAGTCAGCAACATCACCTCCTTCTTCCCCAAGGACACTGCCTACGTTCTCTTCTACAGGCAGCGGCCAAGCAGGCAGAGCTGCCTGGTGCATGAGGCTCTGGCCGAAGCTGGCCACCTGCATGGGGAACCCTCCCTCCATAAGGACTTGATGGAAGCCATTTCCAAAGATAACATCCTGTACTTGCAGGTAACTCCCACTGCTGTGCAGAGCAGGGTGAGATCCTGCATCTGCCTGGCTCACGGGTCACATTCCCACCCACCCAGGCTGCAGCAGTGTCACGTCCTGGGGATAAATCTGCATGTGGAGGTACCCACCAACTCCATGAAACCAAATCCCTTTTCCTTTTTAGCACCCAAGTATAAACAGGTTGCAGTTTCCCAGTTGAAACTGGACGTTGAGTTTGGTGCAAGACACCTGGCGACTGTGCTCAGGGTTGACTTGCTATCGCCCACCACTGGCAGCTCTGCCTGAAATTTTCTCCTAAGTCCCTGGGAAAGGTGAGCAAGCTGGGAATACAAGCTAGAACAGATTTCATTCAACTGACTGAGTTCAGTGCTTTCCAAACAGTAGTGTCTCACAGGACATGAGCAACACCCAGAGGAATTTGAGAGGGGCCTCCTCTCCCATAGGTGACATGGAAGGGCTGGTTTTTGATCACTGGAGAGATTCAATGCTTGGTTGTATTTCTCCTGCTGGGTTCTAGAGATGAGCACATGGCCTTCTCAACACAGTTTTAATGTGGAGGAGGCTGCCAGGGGCAACAAAAGAGGTTCCCAACTCCCTGGGGAAGGTGGGAGCATCCCCCCACCCAAGTCATTTAGCTGCAAATAACCTTGTGTAATTTCTCTCCTCCCAGGAGCAGGAAAAAGAAGCGAGGAACAGAGCTGCCTACATTTCTGCCGTGCCAAAATCCCCGCTGTGGTGGAGAGACTTTGACAGGGACAAAGATGATGACAACTCGTCGGGGGGCTGCAGCCCGGCAGCGGGTGGGGGCGGATCTGGCTCCTTTCATGGACTCGTCTTCTAGCCAATGGGTTAAACCAGATAGCTGATGTCCATGGGGCCAACCTGAAGCCAGAGTCTCCTCTTCTCATCCTGATGACAGTGAGCATCTTGGAGGAGGATTTGGGGAATATTACAATGGAAAAGGACTCAGAGGCTGATTTGGAGGTGGCTGGAGAGTTCCTCTGCCACGTCCTATGCACTTGGTCTTCACGCCTTAATGTAAGTAAGCTATTGTGGAGATGAGCAGCTGCTGACAGCTCAGAGAAGTGCCCTTTTGCTTCAGCATAGCTGTGTCTTGCCTGCTGTGAGCCATGCCGCCACCATGGGGAGGTGATGAGGACAGGGATGGAGATGAAGATGGACCCAGCAGGGCCCCAAGATGTCCCATGCACATCCCATGTGCAGCCCTTCCTGTGGCACTAAGTAATTTTGAGGGGATTGGTGGTTGGGATTTTTTTTAAGTGTGATTTTGAGAGCTCATCTTGATATACCTCTATAAGTAGAAATAAGCTGAAAAGGCTGAAAAATGCTCTATCAGCCAACGTGGTAACACTGATCTGGTGGGGTGGTGAGCTTGCAAGACTGCTTGGTCACAACAAGAAGTGGCAGGTTGACCAGAGGGCTTTAATGCAGCCCAGCACCCAAAAGAATCACAGAATCACAGATATTAGGGGCTGGAAGGGACCTAGAAGATCATCTAGTCCAACCCCCCTGCCAGAGCAGG
>JANHGL010003375.1:0-17843 GCA_024611195.1 Ceyx melanurus | reverse complement strand
AATATACTTTATTAATACTACTTATTATTATTACTATGGGTACTATTGATATACCATAATACTGCACCTATACTGTAAGTATACTAGAATATGGGATGACTGTTAGTAATACACTCTTAATATTATAGAACCATGGAATGGTTTGGGTTGGAAGGGACTTTTCAACGTCTTCTAGTCCAAGTGCCCTGCAGTGAACAGGGACATCTGCAACTAGAGCAGGTTGCTCAGAGCCCCAGACAACCTGACCTTGAACACTTCTGGGAAAGGGGCATCCACAGCTTTTCTGGGCGACTTGGGCCAGTGTCTCACCACTCTCATAATAAAAAAATTCTTCCTTATGCCCAGTCTAAACTTACCCTCTTTTAGTTTAAAAGCATCACCAGTTGTCTGGTCACAACAGGCCCTGCTAAAAACATTGTCCCCATCTTTCTGACAGGCCCCTGTAAGTACTGAAAACCCACCAGAAGGTATCTCCAGAGCCTTCTATTCTCCAGGCTGGACACCCCCAACTCTCTCAGCCTGGCCTCCCAGCAGAGGGGTTCCAGCCTTCTCAGCATTGTTGTGGCTCCTCTGGCCATGCTCCAAGTCCCTGTCTCTATTGTGCTGAGGACTCCAGAGCTGGACCCAGCACTGCAGAGGGGTCTCTCCAGAGTGGAGCAGAGGGGCAGGATCCCCCCACTTGCCCTGCTGCTCATGCTGCTCTGGATTCAGCCCAGGGTGCCTGTGGCTGCTGGGTTGTGAGCACATGGTGCTGGCTCATGTCGAATCCACCAGTATCCCAAAGTCCTTCTTGGCAGGACTGCTCTCCCTTAATCCCTCAGCCTGTATTGACACTGGGGATTGCCCAGACCCAGGTGTAGGACCTTGCACTTGGCCTTGTTCAACCTCCTAAGAGTCACATGGGCTCACTCCTCAAGTGCCCAGGTCCTTCTAGATGGCATCTCTTCTCTCTAGAGTATCAACCACACCACGTAGCTTGGTGAGGGTGCACTCAATCCCACTCTGTCATTGATGAAAGCATTAAATACCATTGGTTCCAGTACAGACCCTTGAGGGACACCCCTTGCTACTGGCTTATACTTGGTCACTGAGCAATTGGCTGTAACTCTTGATATGGTCATCCAGCCAATTCCTTATCCATCGACTGGTCTATCCGTCAAACCCATATCTCTCCAATTTAGAGGTAAGAATGTTATGGGGGACTCTATCAGAGGCCTTACTGGTCTACTATAGCATTAGTACAGTGTGTTACTCTCTATGCTATGTCAATTATATACTATGTGAATATTAGTGTTAGTAATAACAGTAATATTTGTGTATGGTATAGTGGTAAAGTATATGCTGTAGTATGTATAGTAGCATGGCCCATTGTCCATAGGCCACAGACCATGGCCCACACATGCTTCTGGGAATGAGACCTTGCAGTGTAGTCCTCAGCTCCAGATATAGGACCCCAGATGTGCTGCAGATGTGAGGTCATGTTATCATGATATTCTTGTTTAAAAAAGGCAGACACAGGGTTTGTGCTGTAGGGAAGTGCCTTTTTTTTAAAAAAAAAAAAAAGAAAAGAAAAGAAAAGTAAATATAAGTGTATTGAAAGGGGATTTTGGATTTTTAATGCTACGAAAAAAATATTTATTCTTGTACTTAGGTTTTATGGGTGATTTGGTGTCCTGATCTGGAGCTCACTGGTGCCAAGCTGCTGAAGGTTGAGGAAGGCAGTACTTGTCCTCACCCTGCATACAACAAAGCATATCCTTGGAGCAGATATATAGTATGAAACTCACTTTAGCAGTTGAAAAACACAGCATGGCTTCTGGTATCAGGAAAAACCCTCACTGCATCCTGAAGGCCCTCATTACACAGACATGACACCTGAAGCTGTACTTGGCAACACGCTGAGAAGATGCTTTGAAAGCTTTAATGGTGCTGCATAATTCAGTCATTGATTCCTCTTTTCTCTCCCCACTCTGAATCCATGCTGAGAAATGTCTTTTTATTATCATTCTTTTATTTTCCCATTTCTTTCATGTTACATACACAGTACTTAAAAATGAGATCACCTTCACTTTAGGCATGTACCATGTTTATTAACAGCAAAAAATGTATTATCTAGGCTTCACTCAAGACTGATTTACAGGATAAATAATAGTTTCCAATTACTTAAAAAAACCAACAAAAACCAAACCAAAACAAAACCAAACAACAAAACCCCAAAGAATAAATTAATAACTTAAGTGATTAGATGTCCACAGTGATTTGAAAACTTAATAGCCATTCAAACAGTGACACCACAAGAAGACACGTACTGTACAGTTTGCCACAGATTACTTTTGTCCTTCCTTCTACAAGTGGAAAAAAAAATAATTAAAAACACTCCCCTTTAAGAACAGTTATAGGCTTTGAAACACACAAAACATTCCTGCGAATCGGTTGCTGATGCAACGGCTTCAAAGCCTGACCCTCCCTCACAGCAAGTTAAGAAACAAATGGAGAAAACTACCCTAATTTGGCTGGGTCTGTTCCCACTCAATGATGCCCAAAGTCAATGGGGACCTGTTGACTTCACCAAGGGCTGGGTTGAGTGGGATGTAACTACTCTAAAGGTTTGGTCCTAACCCTATTCATCGGTGGGCTCCCCACGGAGCCCAGGGTCCTGCTCCTTTTCCCTCTCCATGATGTCCTTCAGCCACCATGTCCAAAGGGCTTTCAAATAAAATGTGGTATTTTCAGGGTCATTGTGCCAGCAGAACTATGAAACTGTGCAAATGGCTTTTCCCCACCACCTTCACTCAGGAGAAAATCCTGCCAAGCTTTTTTTTCACCTTGGTGATTAAGGATGAGGGGTTTTTAATGAGTTTTGCAGAGCAAGATGTGCAGTGTCATGTGTGATGTTGGTCACGACAATGGGGTAGCACCACATGCTGTCCAGCTGTTGCATGCAGACTCAGAACAGCTCTAGATATCAATTAATTATACCTCACAACGCATCTGTGAGGTGGAAATAAGTACTAAAAATCTTCATTTTATAAGCCAGAGCAAAAGCAGGATACAGAGTTCAAATGAACCCCCTCTTCCCACCTGAAGATGAAGTGTTGTGTCACCCAAAGAATGACAATAACAGTGATGATTTCTTATCTCCTGGTCTTGAGGCAACCCTCTCCCATACAGTCAACCTGCTGGCCTACAAATGAACCTGTTACATGTTAGCACTGGGCTGCATCAAAAATTAAGAGCCTACTTACTGGAAACAAGTCCATTGAGAAGCTTTTTTAGTTCAAGAGATGGAACTATGTGGCCCAGCTTCTGCTTCAGATGCTGCTGACAGGTGTTAAAATTTGGACACTATGTTCCAGGACCATCTGGCTTTGGGTTGGCAGGGAGAGAGCTGTTTGGTGACCTTGCTACATATCAACTTTCCTCAAGAGAAGCCACTGAAGTAGCAACCTGATTAGCAGCACAATTCTAAGAGCTGCAAGCAAGGAGACTGCAAAGATGAGACACCAAGGACAAGATGATTGAGGGATTAACTGCTCCAAACCACGGAGAAATAATGATCCAAAGGTACACATCTACACCTGCAAAGCCATGTCAACAGCTGCAAGATCATTGCATACATGTGGGCAGCTTGGTGCTTTCTGGGCAGAGAGGTACAGGGCCCTAAGATGGTTTAATTGCCTTTGTGATTTGATGTGGACTGTTTCCTCTGATTTTCTTGGTGTTTTTTTGATGGCCACATGTGTCCTCTGGATGGAGCTGCAGTTAGGCTGTGGTCTTTACCTTTTGTGTTACAAGTAGGGCTTCTCCACAGGCACAGCCCCACTGCACCCATCTCATCCAGAGATCATCCAATGGGACACAAAGTGGGAATGAGTGTCAGCTTTTACAGGGAATAGCAACATCACCAAGTGCGAAAACATGAACACAACATGACTTGAGAAAACCATCCTCTTTCTCACCTCCTAGGACAGGAAGGTCAGACAGAACCTGGGAGTTTTTAAACATCTTGCTACTGAAGTTCACCACTACATAAGACCTCGGCACAGCTCTAGCACTCTCAAGAAGGCCTATAATCATAGACTCATCTAGATTGGAAAAGACCTTTTAGATCATTGAGTCCAACCATTAACCCTGCTCTACCAAGTCCACCACTGAGCCATATCCCCAAGCACCATATCTATACAGCTTTTAAACACATCCAGAGATGGCCACGTCCCTGGGCAGCCTGGTCCAATCCATAACAACACTTTCAGTGAAAAAAGTCTTCCTAAAGTCCAGTTTAAACCTCCCCAGGTGAAGCTTGAGGCCATTCCCTCTTGTTCTATCACTAGTTACTTGGGAGAAGAGACCAGCACCTACCTTTCTACAACCTTCTTTCTGGTAGTTGTAGAGAGTGTAAGGTCTCCCCTCGGCCTCCTTTTCTTCAGACTAAATAGCCTTAGTTCCCTCAGATGCTCCTCATAAGACTTGTTCTTCAGGCCCTTCACCAGCTTAGTTGCTCTTCTCTGGACCTGCTCCAGCATCTCAATGTCTTTCTTGTATTGAGGTGCCCAAAACTGAGCACAGTACTCAAGGTGTGGCCTCACCAATACGGAGTACAGGGGGACAATCACCTCTTTTGCTCCTACTGTCCACACTACCTCTAATACATGCCAGGAAACTGTTGGCCTTCTTGTCCACCTGGACACACTCATATTCATTGGCTTGTTAATTAGCACCCCCAGGTCTCTTTCTGCTAGACAGCTTTACAGCTAAAGCGAGCCAGCTCTTCCCAGTATGCTCAAGGGACTGGGATGCAAGGGTGTAGGGGCTGAAATGGGGCTGCAGAGATCTCTGGGTCAATATCTATCCTAACAAGTTTACAGGTTCAAGCTGTCCCCCAATTACTCAGAATTTGTGTTCGTGTCTTGGATGATTTGGTCTGCATCAGCCAGCCCTCTCCTGGGTGCAAGAGGCAGCCCCAGCGTGGATTAGGACCCCTTGCTGAGGTGAATGGCCTTACAGGTGGAGTTGTGACTTGCCATTTTGCTTCATGGACAGAGAAATGGCCCTGGCCCTGTTTCAGATGCTAGAGATCTCTAGGCAGTACCTCTGTCTCCTTCCCTCATATGGAGCATATGGACCTCTACTCATCCCCAGCAGCACAGGGTCTCTGGATAAAAAGGGGGAAGAGATGTCTCTAGTCCCAACCTTTGCTCCAAGCAGAGTCAGCTATAGTGTTGATCCAGTCTGGTCTTGAGTCCCTACCTTCTCTCCTCCCAGCCTCATGTTGCCTCATATATAACCCTCATCACTGACTGGTGGCTCTGAGTCCAAATCCATCTCAGCCCCAAATCAATCCTTTAGATACCTTGTCGTTCTGGCTCCAGATTTAGCCCCATCTGCCAGACACTCAGCTTTGCCCTGGTACTATCTGCACTCATAAGTATTTTCTTTCTCTAATATGACACTAAACTTAAGCCTGGCATCCATTTAGAGCTGGAAATGCATTTCCCACCAAATACTCAAATGTCAGTTTAGAGCAAATCAGCAAAAAGGCAGCTCATGCATCTCACCAGGGAGAGGAACCATGAGCAGCAGTTACACACTCACAGAAAAGGATAGATACTTCTGGAGATTTCTGCCTTTAAAACCACTGAATTAGTAATTTTAAAGCACGGGGAGAGCTTTGAGCCACAGCCCTGGTACCTCATAAAACAAAATGTTGAGGTCATGATGCCTGTCCCACAGACAACCCTTCTCTATGAGCATGCACACACATTTGAAAGCACATCTCTTAAATGAGGCCATAGAGCTGAAGAGCAGGCTCTGATGTGAAGACTCAAGCCATTTTAACTGCAATGGAATCATTTGCAATGTTCTCAGCTTCCTAAAATACCTGTTTTTAACAAAAGAGTCATTCATACTTGAGCATCCAAGTATAGAGTGGATGTGATAAACCCAGTGCCTTCAGGACAAAGTTCTTGGCAGTCTGTGTAATTAATCCAGCTGCTTTTCAATATGGTTTAAGACTAAATACTGCTCAAACATTAATCATCAGGGACTGCTGTAATCAGCTCGGCAAGCATCAGGAATGACTATTTCCATTGCAGCAATTGATTACTTAACAGCTTTCAGGAGGAACTGATATAGTCATTTCTATAAGGCAATGAATAGAGACTACGGGCTGCTACTTAGTTTGGAGAGGCCTTTTACTTGGTGCTTAACAGGGAAAGAAATGGAGGAATATATCTGTTTCTGGAAAAACACAGGCCTTGCTGCAAAGCAGAGAGGGAGCAGCGACCAACAGTTACAAATTTCAGTAACAATTGGCATGTTCTGATCCTTGGTTTGCCAGATGCCAAGGACCACTTACTGGGGGATACTCATGAAAGCAGATGATCAAATCAGGTGGTCTGGCCATGGGAAAAGATCTATCCCAGGTCAGTGCTTGACCCATGAACAAAATACAGACATCTGTGGGATTTGGAGAAAGACGACTAGTTTCTCCAGTACCATAAAGGGCTGTTACAACCTTAATGAATGCTTTATGTTAACTTTGGAAGTAGGCACTGGATATACCTAGTCCCAGCACAGAATCCCAAGGCATAGACTCAGCAGAATGCATCCCAACCCATTGTATTGTCTCCCAAGCCACTGTACCACCAGAAATGACTACCGATGGGTACTTTTGAGATTTGCTGAGCTCCCCTTTTCCCATGTGAAGAAAAAAGACTCAATCTGAGCTATGACTTGACTGCTCCAGGTTTTTGGTCCAATTCAAGATTTTTTTAGCCTAGACCCGGGCTCAGTTGCATTTCAAGAACAGTTGCACTGAGAGAGACCTAATGGAGAAAAAAAGAGCTATTCCCAAATTTGCTGCTGCAACCTGCTCCAGAGGTGGCTGCCTTTTACTGTGAGAGAAAGAGAACAGCATGATTTTGGCAGGGAAATACATCCAGCATGCACCATACCCTTTTCTTGCCCAATGTCATCTTCTATTGTGTCCGTCTAACAGTTCAGAGGTTGAAATAGGGAATGATCAGATTCCCACTTGGAGTCACATTTGCTTTTTGGGGAGCTTGTTCCCATCTGGGTGAATGCACACGTCAGTGGGCTCTGGATTGGCCCTAGAATTTAAGTCTCCTCTGAGATGCAGTAATGAAAGGGGCTATAGAAATCTGAAGCACTGTACTCTGGTCTTCATTTCATTATCTCACCATGCAAGTGTGCAAGCTCCCAATGAGAGGGAAAGGCTCTTGCAGGCTGTAACACACTCTCTGACCTTCAGAAAGCATCTGGCTATGCTAAATCTTCCCTTTTGGGTATCTTTATTTCTTCTCCTAGATGATTATTTTTACCATGTGCATTTAGATATTTGCTTCATTATTCTTGTAAAAGTCCAACACTTCAATGTCTTAGAAGGGTTGTCAGAGCTTTTAATTAATATCCTTCCCTTTCATGGCATGTGAGAAGAAAAGATAAACTGGTGTTGGAAGTTTAAGACCTTTTTTACCAGTATGCAACCCTTAAGGGACTAGTATCCTATCCCTGTGTGGGTGACATGTGGCCCTTTCCAAACTCAGACCAAGTTTAAACAAATGTGCTAATGCTTAAGCATCAATAATCAATCTAACTGGTGGTGGAACACAGAGCCCCTGGTGCTGGGAGGAATTCAGCCTGCAGAAAGAATAGCTTCAGCTTTTAAACAAATATTATTGCCTAATCTTTCTAATGTCTCCTTTGTTTGGCTCTTGGTTTGCAGTTGGCCTGTTTATTGGTGTCAGCGCCTGCTGTCTGGCAATCAGGCTGCTCCATGGCAATCATCAGTCTTTCCTGTTTTCATGAGATCACAAATTATTATCTCTGCAATAAATTGTCTCTTCCTTCTTGGCGCTCTGCACCCAGCAGCTGCCTGGGGAGAAATCCCAAAGCCTGGATGTGTCAAGGATGCTGGCAAGGGGTAACAGCAGATTCCCACCCATAATTAGAGCCTAGGGTTGTTAATGACAACAAGCCTCATTTCTGTATTGAAGAAACATCGCTGAAGATGGGGAGAAAATATCTTGTCCAGCCCTTTGCACCCAAGACAAACCAACCATAATGCTACATTAAAACCAATAGTGAAACACCTTGCCCTGAGTCCTCTGACCAGCTTCTTCTCAATCCTAGGGCCTCACCACCAACCAACATTTCAATTACCCTACTCCTTTCTTCCAAAGTACGCCCCACCAGACCACCTCATCCAAGACCAACCACTGCAGTACAGCATCCACCTTCTCCCAGTCCTCACAACAGACTTCTACTCTCTTCTTGTCCCTCATCCACATGTCAGTCCAGATTCACAGGTGCCTCCCTGCACCCCTCATACTCAACCATGCTGCTTCTCATGATGGCCACAGGTGTAGGACTCTCACTTTATGGGCTTTTTTTTTGTGCCACAAAGGGCAGATTTTGGTTCTTAAGGCCAGATTCACAGGCAGATGGTTTCAGATAGGCAGAAGGTCAGGGTTTTCATTTTTCCATCCAAAGCCAATCTCTCCAGCCCATTGACTTTGGGAGATGGTGGGGAGCACCAACAGCAGAAGGCGCCCCAATAAACTTGGCTGTTTTGTGCATGCATGCATGTGCGTGAGCAGGTGCTGGCATATATATGTGTGTCTGATAGGGCAAGTTCTGGACTTCTTTGTCAGCTCAATGGGACAGTCTGGACGCTCTCAAACATTCTGAAGTGCAACCACAACCAGAAACACGGGGGCTGTCCCACCAGGAGGACAACAGTTCTCAGAGGTTTTGAACATATTATTTACAAGAGATGGGACAAGGAAAGTGATTTCAAAAGGAAAGTTTCTTGCTAGTTTTGGGATAGGGAGGAGGCAGAGAAGTGGGTAATTAGATCTGGGGAACAATGTCCTGTGAGAGATGTTGCAAACCTGCATGGCATGGTTTAGGGATACAGTATGGAAGAAGACGGACAGAGATGATGAAGTGTTAGCACATACAAGGTGGCTTTAATAGCTGTAAGCAAAAGATGTTTAGGGTGAAACCTGGTATTGCTAAGTTGAAGTTCCTGGATAGTGTATCCAGCAGCTAAAGCACAAACCTAGCCACCGAACATAGTTGGTCTTTATCACTGGCAAACAGTATCTGCCAAGTCTTCCCCTGAAATGAAGTTTCTTTTTGTCTTAAAAGAAAAAATAACAATGAAGACACACCCCCCCTTTCACAGACAAGTCTTAGAAAGCCAGCCCAAGTGGATCTGGCAGCCCAGTGGGGCCTCAGCTGGGGAAAACCACCAGGACTTTTGCCTGTTTCACTGCCTGACCAGGCTCTACTGCTTCGTGCTCTTGGCGGGTTCCGAGGACTGTCGTACATCAGTCCACTCCTGCATGGTGCTCTGCAATGCCTGTGTCTTCTCCTTGTCCACTTGCACATAATCAACCTTCTCATCTGAGGCGACCGAGGAGGTGGAGGGCTGCAGGGAAGAGAAACAAGGCCACCCCCTTGTCAGTCATCAGCTGCCTGCTCGCCCGTCTAGCCCTTTCCCACAGCAGCACTGTGGGTGCTGCAAGTCCACCAACACCTCCCCTGCTTTCTTGCAGACTTCACAGCTTATCACCCTCCCTCTATCCTCTCAAAGGATTTTGGATGAAGGATTTCAGTCTGCTCTGCATCGTGCTTGCATGAGACTGTGCTGCAGTGGGAGAGTAGGAACAGCACCTGCGTGTCTACACAAAATCATATAATCACAGAATGGAAGTTGAAAGGGACTTCTGAAGATCATATAGTCCAACCCCACCCTGCTGAAGCAGGGCCACCCAGAAAAGGTTGCCCAGGATTACAACCATGCAGGTTTGGAATTTCTCCAGAGAAGGAGACTCCATAACCTCTCTGGACAGCCTGGGCAAGGCTCTGCCACCCTCAAATGAAATAAGTTTTTCCTCATGTTCAGATAAACTTCCTTTGTTGCTGTTTGTGCCCATTGTCCTATCACTAGGCACCACTGAAAAGAGTCCGACCTCATACTCTTGACACCCACCCTTTAGGTATTGATGAGCATTATGAAGATCTCTCAGTCTTCTGCAGGCTAATCAGCCCCAGGTCTCTCAGCCTTTCCTTCAAAAAAGAGATATTCCAGTCCCCTCATCATCATAGCTCCCACTGAACTCTCTCCAGTAATTCCCAGTCCTCTTGATCTGGGCAACCCAGAACTGGATACAATACTCCAGATGTGGCCTCAGTAGGACAGAAGGGAAGGAGGCTCTCCCTTGACCTGCTGGCCATACATTTCTTAATGCACCCTTCGTGTCAGCTATGGGACACGAATGTATGGTTGTAAATGCATTATCTAACTGCTGATACTGTAAATTCAACATTGCACCTTAGTCATTTTCTTGTAAAGAACTTGAGAACTCTTATGGATACAGATAAAAACCCTAGCTCCATCCTCTTAGCTGTGCTGACTCTGCACACCCATGGCAACAGATTATTTTCATCCCCAAAACAACAGATATATTTGCAGGTTCATCCAGGAGACTTGCTGAGGAAGAACAAGATATTTTTTTTTTCTGTAGTTTCTTGAGTCCTGGAACTTTTTCTTCTTCTGCAACCACTTCAAAGGAGCCCCAGCTTCTTGCAACTGAAGCTAGATAAGTTTTTAAATGGTCTAAAATCACCTTTCCACATTGGGATATAATTCAAATTGGTAATAACTGCAGAAAAAATGGTGGTCAGAAAGTAACAATCAAGGGACAACTGTCAAATAATAAAAAGACCTAACCAATGGGATGCTTTGCCTAGGAAACAAGGCAGTGTTTGAGAAAGCTGAGGCCAACTCACAGGTGGCTACACCAAAGTCATATAAGATGCCTTGTACTTCACCATCCCCTCACTCAGGTGCTGCTCTGCTTAACCAATGCCTCCTTCTCCCTCCCAGCTGGCTCAGGGTGTCACCCAGCAGGACCTGCCTTTGATCCCTCCTCAACCCACTCTGTCATGCCTGGATGTCCTCTTTATCTTGGTATGTGACCTTCCTTGGAAAGCTGTGAAATCTCCATTATATGAGACTTTTAAGCCTTGTCTGTAAGCTCAGGAGAGATAGTTTTCTTTGGATATGGGCCCTAGGGCCCTCCCTTACCCTACTTTCCTATGATTCACTTTAAGATGGCGTTTGTCTCCTCTGTGTATGAACCTGGACAAAAGTCACCAACATCTGGATCTTTAGGAGCTTCCCCATCCACATTTCCACATGACACTTGGCAGAGGCATTCCCATTCCTGACAGATCTTATGCCTACGTCAATTATGAACCAGGCAATGGCTTTATCAGCTCACCACAACCCAGCTTTTAAACATCAGCTTCACTTTTTGGAAGCAGTTTGTACTCATCTTGCCCAACTGTAATCTTTTAAAAGCACCTGACTGGCAGGAGACAGGTGCCCAATATTTTCTGAATGAGCTCCTGAAAGTATCTCAGGTAGAAATCCCAAGTCTGTTTTTGGAGGATCTGTTGTTCTGAAGGAGGAAAAAAAAATCTGATATTTCTTGGGCTAGCTCCCAACAGCTTTTAAATACACTATCTCCATCTGAATTTATGGTCCAGCACAAAACCTACGATCTCCAGATGAATTTGTGGTATCAACAGCATCCCCAAAGCCCTGCACATCTCTGCTTCTGCTAACACTTCCAGCAAGGCTGCAGACAAGCAACAGAGATTGAGCCTGACCTGGAATAAATATAGCAGCAGATCTGCAGGAAAAATCATGTCTCTGAGCTTACCATGACACTCACTAACCCTGCCTGGGGCTTTGAATCATGTTGCAAATAAGCATAAAAACCCTTAAAAAAAGACATCACTATTAACTAGAAGTTTATAAAAATCTCACTTGTACCTTTCTGTGTGGCCCTGGTGAGCTTGGCTGGAAGTCCAGGGCCAGATAATCCACACTCCCCGAACTCTTTTTAGGCGCTGGGCTGTTGGTGCCACTAGGAACAGGAGAAGCAGAAATGGGGTTTTGCTAATGCAGGGAAGAGACAGGAGAAATAACAAGGATTAAAATGGGAAGAAGGGGGGGTGAAAAAAAAAGGAATTAACACAAATTTAACACAAATTTGGTAATGAAATGCCTCAGTGGCATTTTTAAAAGAGGTCCCAGCCTGAATATTAGCTCACCTGCCTCTTTGAGGAACAGCTGTGAAACTTTATATGTAATATATTGTGCTATCAAATATTTAAAGCTCATACTCCTGATTTTATGTATCAGAGCACCTTTGTGCTGATTTTATTCATAAGCCTGACATCAGAAGTGAGCTTTAGCATTTTCCAGGAACCACACCTCAGAGAGGTTAGACCAGCTCTGGGATCTTCACTAATCACAACCATGCTCCACAGAGCACACATTTCCTCTACCCTCTTAGTTACACAGCCTCAGAAATATGTCTCAAGTCAACAGCTTTGCAAAGAGAGACAAAATCCCCTCCCTGTAAGCCCTGCCACTCCCTGCTGCTGCTCTGATAGCCCCTGCCCTCCACACAAACATGACGTCAGCAACTATTAGGGAAAAAAAAAAATCTGAAAAAAACCCCTTAAATTGGAAAAACAGACTGCAACAGTCAGTAGACAGCTTTATTGTCCCTTAATTCCCGGCAAAGTAGGTGATATATGTTCCTGCTGTTATATACAGCTAAAACCCCAACAGGATGTGTAATTTTAGGACTGAAAGCCATTGTTCCATGCATGTTGAGATGTATTTAAGGTGATGTACACCACATTCATCACGGTATTATCTGGGCCCTTCTACGTCATGAACTAGGAATGTGTATGTCCTGCCAGGACCATGTATCTTAGCACTGGGGCCCTTACCATTGCCACGTAGTTCTCCTCGCTGTCTCCTGAGTCCGTGCTGGTGATGCTCTGGGAGGAGACTGGGCGACAGTATTGCAAAGAGCCGGCATTGAAGGTCTGGCTGTAAGGACAAGGGTCAGTGTTTTAATGGTGGTTGTGATGCTGCTTGTCCATTCCCAAGGAGAGATGGGAGAAAGTAACACGCAATGCTTCTGAACACCACCATTGTTAGAACTGAGGACTGGCCATGAAGAAGAGCTGGTGGTGTTCGAGGTTATCCTATCCTGACCTGCTCGTGGTTCAGAAGTCACTGGGATTGGTCTTGTTTTCTTCTTTTCCTAGGATTTTTTAATAATACCTTGCTTCCTATGTACCTGTATCTCTCTTGCTATCAGCTACATAAATTCATAAAGGTCCATTAATTTCTTTATCTCCCAGGAAGTATTTGATTGTGGAGGACGCAGGGCCAGCCTCAGTGGAGCTTCTCATCTCCAGCCTCACCATAGCTCCAGAATTTGTTTACTGTGCAGGGACCTATCAAAAATTTTTTTCTGGAAAACAGAACCTCCAAGGCATTGTCTTGCTTTCAATTGGCCAAATCTAATTATACAGAATAACATAATGCAATCAGAGTCTGGTATTAAAGCTTGTGTCTTGAGAAGATATTTGTTGCCTTGCAGTAAAGGCAGGGTCATATGATTAGCTGATAAGGGAAAAATCCATTAGCTTCTCCAGGGTTGGACATCTTGTCAATCAAGCCCTGCTTGCTGTTCCCTGGTGCAGTGATTTCAGCACACAGTGCTCATGCCCTGCAGTCAGTCTCCACACAATCCAATTTACTAGGGGAGTCATAGCAGCCAAGCTTTGCTCCTGCCTTTCATTGGACAACATCAGACCATGAATTAGCAGCAGAACTCAAATCGTGCGAATCCTCTTATTTTTGGCTGGCAGATTTTACTCTGAAGTGCTTTAGTTTCATTTTGCAGACTTCCCTCAGGCTACTCTTTGCTTTCAAGGCAATCAAAACACAGCTTGGTCAGCCCCTGTGACTGTCACCCTGAGTTTGAAACTGCAGCAGTTTTTTTGAGGGGAGAGATGGATGTGAAATCACGCCCTAGACCTCCAGTGTGGTCGAGCTGGTGTGGCTCAGCTGGGTCATGAGTTACAGTGGACCACAGGTCCTGTGTCAGAACCACCACTCTCCAGGAGTTGTCAGGTCCCAGAAATAGGAATCGCTCTTCCACATGCTGGCCTTTCATGTGAAGTCCTGACCTAAATTTATTTATATTCCCACCGCCAGCTGTGAAAAGGGCAATATGACTCTGGATCTTACAACACTTGACTAAGCTCATGAGAGAACTAAAAGAGGAGTCCCTCTGCTTCAACAGCATCTGACCCAGGTCCTAAGTCTGGCCATGATGAGACCAAAGAAACCCCTGAGCCTCACATTTCCTTGGTGTGGCAGGATATTTTAGGAAATAATTACTCCATAAATGCCCTTTTCCCAAATAGCTTCTGCTGGTCCCTGATGGGGATAAGGTGTTGGGCAAAGTGGACTTTCATCCAGTGCAGATGTTTGCATGGCATGACATAACTCTGCAGCTCCTGTTTTGAAAATTGACAAAGAACACAATGAGGGCTGAAGGGATCATCCAGCTTTTAGGGACATTTGGCTCTGCATCCAAAGTTTGGGTGCACTTCCAGCTTAATTCAAGCAGGCCCATGAAAAACATACCCTTTAATAAAGACTGATGTTGGGCCAGAAGAAGCCTCTGCAGCAAGTGGAGGCAGAAGGACAAGTGACATCCCCCCTTATGTTCAGCCAGAGATGTTTAATCCACAACAGAGTTGACAGCATGTCTACATGTGTCCACCAGTGAGAGTGAGACCAGAGATCTGCTGTCAGAACAAAGCAAGAATTCATACTCCAACTGTCACTCACCTTGGCCTGGACCAGGATTTTGTGACTGGCGATTTGAAGGGAAGCTCATCGATGACACTGTTGTTCCTCAAGTCCAGTGGTGATGGCTTTGCTGGGGAGGGAAAAGCCTTTATTCAGAGGCAGCATGTTCCTACAATTCAGCATCCTTGACTGACTTGGGAGGGTCCCCAGCAAATTCCTCATTGCTTCCTGTTCTGATAATCAGCTCCTCAGTCCTCCTCGCTGATGACAAATACCCCCAACCAAAATCTCTGCACTCATTTACACCAGGACTGAGGAAAAACAGTGAGTATCTCCCTCTGACCCACAACCCCAAAGTGAACAGGCGGCCTCAAAAGTAGAATGTGCCTCCCAGGGAATGGAGATCTGCTAAAGACTCCAAAGATAATAAACCCATTCATTAGGGAGCTGTGATAACCTATTAAACAAGGACAAGACCAGGCTCTGTCAGTCCTGAGCTGTCTCCAGACAGAACATTTCCCCATAGATAATAAGAAAGGACATCTGCAGGGTAACGTTAAAGCTCTTCTCATCACAAGTAGTTCCTCAGGTGGAAGACCACTGTGCTTCAGTCCCAGCACTTGCCTAGCACACTGATGGGGTTAGTAACTGACACCCTAATGATGGAAGACCTCCTCATCACCTGCTTGGTGACCTGTTGGGTGATGGTTTGGGGAGGGATTTGGAGGATGTAGGCAAAGCTCTAAGGGAAGAGCTGTCTAGATCCAGCCAGTAGGGATAGTGTTCCTGAAAGAGGAAGGGCATGGGGAAGATCTGAAGGTCTGACTGTGCTTCTGGTAGCAAAGCACACTCTACGTAGGGCTCTATGAATGTGCATAAGATGACAAATGCAGTCCAAAGTATTACAAGAACAGAAGGATTCCTGGAAAGATTTTCCCCCAAACAACTGTTCTCACCTTTCCGGTCGGGTTTGAGGTTGCGGTTGACTGGTGGGGGCTGGATTTCACTCAACCGTCTGTGGCACTGCGCCATGGCTCCTCCTTTATGCATGGGGAGGGAGGATGAGGACAACCCCACCAGGTCAAAGTGATGCGGCCCAGGGCTCATGGGGATGTAGAGACTTTGGGCATTGTCGTTGGTTTTCTCGGTGTGGATCAGGGGTGAGGAACTGGGGTTCATAGGGACATAGTTGTCCTCGGAGTCAGTACTGTGGGAGCGGGCCACTGCTGCCTTGGCTTGCTGGGGAACAAGTGGAAGGATGTGCTGTGAGCATCAGACACTGCTCAACCCCATCCCACTATCAACCTCACAAGTGCCCAACACACACCTGAGGAGGGACCAGCTCTAAAAACTCATCACAGAGGAAAGGGATGGTCTGTTTCCTCCCTGGCCATCAGTTTGCATAAGAGGGTCTATGTGCACTCTTTCCAAGACATTGCAACATCCTGAGTTCAGGGAAAGGTCTTAATCACTCAGACTTGAGCTACTTCTCATGATCAGAGTGAGCTGCAGAAGCATGCTTAACCTGGAAAGTAATTTTTCCCTGGGCTCTGGCCACGACTAAAATGCAATATAAAAGGCTGCTTTAATATAATTTCCAGCTCAGGAAATCTTAGAAAGCTCACAAAAGAGGCTGTTCTGGCAACACATCAAAATTCAGCTCAGCAGCATCCCAGGCTTTGGAGAAGCCAAACTCCTGGGAACATTTATTGGGTCAAAGCTCCAGGCAGATACACCCTGTTGAAGCACCCAAGCAAAGCTCTGCATGCAGTTGTGGGTTAGGTGGTTGTCCCTCCATCTCTACCCTGCAGGACACCATGGCTTTAATTGAAATCAGTACTAAACCCCTTATTTTCTTGACTTAGTTTTACAGGACTGGGCTGTGAGGCCCCACCTAGAACTGACTTGTCTCTGAAGCTATAAGGTGCAAACTGTGCCTACATCATGGTGGCCAATGCCAAGGCCAACTCACCAGGTAGGAGTTGTACCCATCGTTCATAGACTCGACTGACTGCACAGCGCTGCTGCTTCCATGCTGGGGGTATTCGTACGTCTCACAAGAAGAAGCTGCAACACAAACACAAATGTACAACATGTCCCAGTGCACATGCTAATAAAAGAGGCCCATGAAATAAAAATTCAGGTGGATTCAGGTGGATTGAGATGCTGTGGGAAGACGTGGTTTTTAGCCCATCACAGACTTGTGGCTATGCTCCCTCCCAGTAAGCATCTCTGATTCACCAACACAACTGCACGTGCTGCATGGACCTAACTTGTTTTCATCAAAGTGTTGGAAAATCCCAGGGGTGAAGATGTATAAGATAGAACAGGGTGACACAACTGTGTTAATGGAGAGCTCTGTTACAGCTCGCCTGGCAGATATAAGGTTTGGCAGCCTCTGGTAAGGGGAGGATGGGGTGCTAATCTCTTAGGCTGGTTTGTTTACTGTTGATCATGGGTCTGATCTTATTCCAAATGTTGGTATTTAGTTAGGAGGAAGTGGAAGAGGGATTTCAAGGAGCTGTCTGTTTAAGTTATAGTATGTTTACTCTCCAGCCACCTCTTCTAAGTTTTTTTGCAGCTGTCTTATCCTACGCACAAGATTTGGAAAGGATAAACTCCCCCATGTCCCACTCATAGACCATGGGAACGGCATCTCTGATGCACTGGATGTGTTTGGTCTTGGAGATGTGCAAAATTGTGTTCTTGTCTGGGGACAAAAAGCAAGATAGCTCCTGGCTGCAGTGCATTCTGATATCCATTCTGGTAATAACTGGTTATTAAATGAACCAAAAGAAAGCTAAAAATGGCCAAAGTAATCAAAATCCGGTGAAGGGCTGCACAAGGAAGCATATTTTGGGTTTTGGTTAAAGGCACAAAACAGCCAAGAGCCAGTCCTGAGTGGACCGAGCCCTGGGGATGTCTCTCCATGCTCATTGCATACAAAAAACATGGTCAAATCTTCACCAGAGAGACCTTCTTTGTATTCAGCCTTCTGGATGATGTCAACAGCATTCCCAGTCCTACCACAACCCGAAAGCATCCCCTGCTCCCCATCCCCAAATTCACCTCGGTGCAGCCTGCTGTTCTCCACCGCTGGCAGCGTGTTTCTCCGGGG
>JANHGL010003374.1:28934-44211 GCA_024611195.1 Ceyx melanurus | reverse complement strand
CTTCTCGGGACGAGCGCTGCCTGTCGGGGAAGATGGTTTTCGGCGGGGGCAGCGGAGCGTGGGGAGCGGCTCTGGGCGCGGTGCTGCTGCTGCTCGCCCTGTGCCCCCGCGCTGCCCCCGAGCCCGGCGGCGAGGCGGTGCCGGAGGGAGCCTCCACCCTGGCCTTCGTCTTTGATGTGACGGGCTCCATGTACGACGACCTGGTTCAAGTTATCGAGGGGGCATCCAAAATCCTGGAGACGTCGCTAAAAAGACCCAAGAGACCGCTTTACAACTTCGCGTTGGTGCCTTTCCACGACCCAGGTAGAGGGTTTGGCTGGGAGGGGCGAGCGGGAGCCGGGCAGGGGCCCCGCCGCCGGCCCGCGAAGCGCGGCACACGCCGGGGAGGGCTCGGGGAAGGAAGGAATAGGAGAAAGAAAGGCAAAAGAAATCCGGGGAGCACGGGAAGGAGCGCAGAGGAGCTCTGCCCCGGGCTGCCTCTTCCTTCGCAAAGGTTGGTTAAGTGCCTCTCGCATCCCAGCCGTGCGCGCCCCACGGGGCTCGCCGCGCCTCTCGCTTTGTGAACCCTCTCCGTGCGGACAGATGCCAGCAGACCTTTCAGGTGGACTCCTAAGTGCGTCCTATGCACCGAATAGTAGATTAGGGATCAAATACTCTTTTTAATAATTCTTACACGAGCCGAAAGTGGTTTCGGTGAGCTGCTCTCCTAGCAGGGAACACAGATGCTAGTAACAAAGCTGCTGAGGTGGTTTTTTTCAGTGTCCTGTGGGAATGCACTTATGAACACGGAGAATACAGTTGCACTTTCCCCCCAGTCTTCCAGTCCCGTGTTTGCATTCAGAACTTGCACCAAAATGATGCACAAGCTTTACATAGTGTGTTGCTTTTTTTTTTTTTTTGAGTTCTTATTCCTTTCCCTCATTTTACCTTTTCCTTTTTTTTTTTTTCCTTCCCCCCTTGCCATTATACATTGCACGTTCCTCTCTTTCAGCATCTGTTTTCTATTCCCTTCCTATCCCTTTTCTCTGGCTTTCTTCCTTTTTCCTTGTCAAATATCTTCTGGTGACTTGAAGAGGAAATAGGAACAGGATGCCCCAGGCTGGTGATGTGCACTGTACTATGCAGTAAAAACCCCTTTTAAAAATCAAAGAGTGGGGAAAAAGCCCTTGAAAATTACTTTTCTGGTTCTAGTTTCTATGGCATATCTCAGGATATGATTTTCCAGCAGTCAGTTCTTAAGAGTTCAATATTTGCAGGGCTGTCATCAAGTGAAAACAGACACCCCTTCTGTTCCCCCCAGTCATAGATACATCTGCGTACGAGATATGTGTTTGCTTTTGTTATAAATACCTTCAACTGAGTGCTTGGAAAAGAACATGAAGTCTGTCTTTGCAAATTTTGCTGTTTATTATCTATAAGTTCCTTTTCTTTTCCCTCCTCTCTTCTAATGACTCCCTCATTTTCCTTTTTTGCTGTTTTATGGAACAAACATATATGTGACATCATGCCACAGAAGTGAGCAACAAGAAGATTTTGGTCGAGTGTAGAGCTTAGAGCTCTTTTAGATCCTTTTGGGAAATGAAGCTGATAGTTCCCCTTGGAGTTCTTTCCCCTTGGATGGGGCAGAAAATTGTCATCTCTACACATCTTCCTTTCAGTGATTCACTGTAAGAATTGATAGGACTCTATTTTAGAGGGCTTGGGCTTGCACACCAACTGTGGGAGCAAGATGATGACCTTGAACAGTGCATTTCTAGTTTGCAGGGTTGTGTGGCTGGTCCTTTGTTCTTGTGGATCTGTGGTAGAAAGAAGTTCCAACTTTAGTGGGTAGTTCCAATGCTTAGCTCTCATCACAGGCTACTTTCAAAGCCTTCATTTCAAGAGCTACGCTTTTCTTTCTCATCCCACAGGTTTTTCTCTTCCTCGTTCAGCTTTTCTGCACATTTTCTCCTTTTCATTCCTTTTCTCCCATCTCCCTGACCCTCTCGCTTCCACTGCCTCTCCAGGATCTTTGCCTCTCTTACAGACTAGGCTGTGCTTTGCTCTGCACACTCCTCACTCAAAACAGATCCTCTGCTATCTTCCTCTGCTTGAATTGCAGTATTTCCCCTCACGGGCTCCTCGCTTCTTTGCCTCCTCCTCAGTTCCCTCCCTTTCCACAGGAGACCCTTTCCCTGGCAAACGGTGGCTCTCCTTCAGTAGAGTAACTGACTGTAGACCTGCAGAGAGCTGACCTGTGTGCCAAAGCCCTGCTGGCAGCACACGGTGGTGGATCTTGTTACACATCTCCCCATGGAAGCCCAGCTTCCCTGCACAGCTCAGTGTGATGGATAACTTGTGAGGCTGGAAAGCTGCTGGAAAGAGGAGAATGTTCATTTTAAACATCATTTCATCTTAGTTTCTGAAAACTATTTCTCTATGTCTTTCTCCAAGTTAGAAGGACACACCCCAGACCAGTGTCTTGAATGTTATGGATGTAGCAGTTCAGCTGCAGGTAATGTGGTACCTTCCTCCTGATGATCACCAAGCCTAGGTGTGTGAAAAGAAAAATGCAAGTAATAGTGTTGTCACAAGATCTCCAGCATCTTTTGAACTAAGGAGAAGAAACTTTTCTCAAAAACCCAATTAAAAATACCACTTATCTTGTATTTCAGTGTCCAATTCATTCGTGTTCATTCTGAAGACTGCTCAGGTCATAAATTTATTGAGATTATTTCCCCCCCAAGTTGCCTTATTTGCTTAACTGACAATTTTTCTTCAAAAATGACCTGTGTGTGGAGGAGTGCAATGTATAGTTGGACCTCATCTCTGAGGAACTGCTTGTATAAAGCTGCCCTGATCCACATACACTCTTTATTGCTGGATAATTACAGTTTTATGTTGATGTGGAGTTGCCTTTTAAGTCTCTGGGTTCCTGATTTATGCAGCTCACTGAGGAGTGCCCCAGGCATTTGCTTTCCAGCACTCTGTGGTCACACTGGTTTGTGAAACAGCTCAAGTGCTTTCTAAGGGTGAGCTGTGACAAGGAGAGTGCATTCAACACAACCACACATCATCTCTCTTGGATGGGTACTTGACATCACACAAGGTACAGCTGAACTAGGAATAATTTGAGTTATTTAAAAATCCTCCTATATTCTGGCCTGTGTTCTTACCAAACACATTAATGCTGCCTTCTCATCAGCCAGCACAGTGTGGTCTTTGATGGTAGATGGCCTTGTAATGACAGGGTGCTCAGATTCTGGTATTTGGGGAGAACAGCAATAATGAACAAGTATATTTTTTTTAGTATCAGCCTGGAGTTGTTTTGGCATAGAATCAAAAAAAAAAAAAAGTATACTGGGTTTGACATTCTGCTCCTGCTGTCCCATCTGGTGCTATGCTGAGATCTCCCCTCTGAAAAAGCCTTTTGTTTTGGATTCTGCTTCGTGTGTCAGCATCTGCAATGCTTTCACAGACAACAGGAATCTTTCTATTGTGGCTGTTCAATGCCTAGGCTCCATCACACGAGTTTTGTAGACAGTGAAAATGGCTGGTGACAAAGAAATCTCATGCCAGGTTTGACTGGGGAAAACTTGAGGGGAAAAAAACCCCAACAACACAACAACAACAAACCCAAACCACCCCAACCAACAGAAAAAACCCAACCAAACCTCCCCTCAACCCCTATGTCCCAAAATAAGAAGAGGTGGCCCAGGAAAATTTTGAATGGGAGCTGAAGCTTTAGCTCAGCAAATGCTTTTGTAGTTGTGTGTTGTGGGTCCTGATCTCCCCCTGACCCCCCACTGCACCCTGTGGAAATGGGACTGGCCTCAGAATGTCTCCATTAACATCTGTGGCCAGGTTTTCCATTTTTAATTTGCTTTATGCTATTAAGGAATTTTGGAATGGAAAATAAGCCTAAGAGGACAAAGTCATCCCTAGCATTTTTCTGTAAAGCTAATGGAATTACACAAGTCCAAACTTTGACTCCACGTGTTGTAATTACACGTTCCTGTAGTGTCAAGGACTCTTTCAGAGACCAAACTACAGTAATTAATTTTAATTGCAAGAAAAATGAAGGGAGTCTATAACCTCTGGACTTCCTAGTGCACAGGATGATGTTTGCCTGTTAATGCTGTATGTCTACAAATCTCATATGAGCATCTCCTCCCAAATCCAAGGGAACATACTGCCTATGTCAGAAAATGTGAATACTGCTGTGTTCAGATGGGGAAATAGGATTGCCCTAAAGTCATCCACCTAAGGTCACATGGTAAATGTAGGAGAACTAGAAATAGAATATTTTCTTCTTTGTCCTTGATCCCACTCCTCTTTTTTTAAGAGTCAAGCTCTGATTACATCATGGAGTAGAGGCACATAATTATATTTAACTTTGCAAGCCTGTTAACTAAAGAGTTGTAATATTAGGTCCATAACAATGGTTAGGCAGCTGAGCCACATCCTAGCTTGGAGCAGGTTCAGAAGGTCAGATGAAAGGTCTGAGAACTTTGGGTTTTTCAGGTCCTGCTAGTTTTATTTAGAAATTATACTGAAGAAGAAATAATGTTTTTTCCAGAGGAAGAATGTAAGAAATTAAAATTAATGGAGTTATATATATATATATTTTTTTTTTCAAACTTCCTGATATAAAAAGTCTTGTGGTTCTACAAATGGGTAATAAAGGGAAGTGGAAAGTCCTGTTCAGAACTGGAGACATTTTCCTTTACTCACTCTACCTTGGAAAAGACACTTGAGTGATGAAGAATAAATTGTCCTCTGAGTGTAGTGACAAAACTTCTACCCGTGCTCCTCTGGAATTCTTCCTGGCTCTAATTCCCCTGCAGTGCTGTGTGCTCAGCCTTCCCAACACCAGACAGCTCTTTGTGGCTGCTATATCTACAGGTACCAGCACTGCTGCCCCTTCAGCAGCAGCAGGTTCCTTACCTTGGACTCCTGGCTGCTTTTCTCTACCACGTTGCTCTGCTCTGAGCCTTTGACATTCTTCTGCCCTGTGAGGTCTTTGTCCTCAGGCTTTACCCTTTAGATTTATATGTGGCTGTTAAGTTTTGCAGCCAGAGGCTGAATGTATATAAATCAGCTGTCCAGTTTCCTCAGGTGGGAGAAGCTGGATGGTCCTTCTGGTGTAGCCTGAAGGAGGAGGTTATTGTCTGCAGGATTCCCTCTTCTCCCTTTGGGGGGAGCAGACATGCTTCAAGACTCTAGTTTTACTGAGGAACAGCCAGTTGAGACACTGCTGGGCAGCAGTTTCCAAAGCAGGGAGGACAAATGTGAGGGAAAGATAGATGGTATTTGTGTACTGATATCTGGAGCCAGCATGGGAAGAGTCTGGGAGCTCCCATGCTGTGCTGCTCTGAAGTTTATTCTGGGGATGGTGCAGGTCTCATTCTGTGGGTGTCATTGTGTTGTGGGCAATAGTAACAGTTGTTTGAGGTTGTTCTGTTGTAAGCCACCCTGTGATGTGGTGTGAGACATCCAGCACTGTGTGGGTGCAGTAAATTGTGTCTTAATTGTGTTTTGATTGCCCTGTGGTGGAACTAGAGGGGTTAGAGAAGAGGTGGGGAAGGGAAACTGCCAGGTTTTTTTGCAGCATGTCTTTTGTTTAAGGATCAGAGAGGTTCAGAGGGTTGCTGCTGTGTGCACATGGCCTGGACAGACCTCATGTCAACCTGTTGTATTCTGCAAACCACACACAGTGAGGTGGAAATGGGAATATCTTGGTCTATTCTGGGTGGGTCTTTGGGCAGTAGCTCTCCCTTCCCACATTCAGCAGGTCTCTTCCCTTCCTCAGCAGATAAAACTGAAAGCTGTCTAATTTTCAACTAGGCAAAATATTAGGTTGGCCAGGAGGAAAAACCAGCTGCCAGTGAAGCTCCTGTGAGCAAGTGTGGAGCAAACACTGGGTTGTTGGCAAAATCCCATTGGTTTTATAGGAGGGAGAGAGAAGAATTGTTCCAACTCTGTTAAGTAAGGTCAAAGATAATTATTCTCTGTGCTTAATTCAGGTCGTTGTCTTATTCTGAGAGTAGAGTGGGTTTCATATTATTTCCAATCCAAAGTGAGGAAAAAAAAATTGGGCTAATCTAAGAAGTCCAGTGTCACTGTTCTGGTGCAGTAGCTCTACCCATGCACCACAGAATATCAGGGTAAAGTTGCAGCTGATCTTCCAGAATAGTGATCTTGGGTGGCCTCAGAAACTTCTGAATGTCCTGTCTGAAAAACTCCAGGTTGTGTAAAGGTGTTGGTTGTTTTTGGGTGGGGTTTTTTGGGTTGGTTTATCTTGGCTTCCCTTAGCTATATAGTGACAGCAATGATGAGTGCACATCCACATTGTTTTATGCTTTAGGAGATGTAAATTTACAACTGTTCAGTGCTGTTTCAGTTTGTCTGAAGACAAAGAGAACCAGAACTGGACATGATAACTGTTAATCTGCCCCTTTGTGCTGTAGCTGTTGAAGTGTTGCTGTTACTTACTCACTGGTGACAATTTCAGCAGCAAATACTCTTTTTCTTAAAGCTCAGATGCCACTTCTACATCATTGCAACTACTACTAAGTTTTATTAATACTCTCATCAGTTGAATGGCAATCACCAATACTAGAAAAGAGTGAACAACTCTGAGTTGTTAAGGATGAAGCCTAAAGGACCTACAGGTATTTTCCACCTCTGGAAATAAGTGTTTTGAAACCTTATTGTCACCCTTAACAGAGACATTGTGATACCTGTAAAATCCATTCTCTGGCTGTTCCTTTGTTCCTCTGGAAGCATTTATCTGGGGTCTCTCTAAAAGTGCCTGTTTATGTAGATTACTGGAGGCAGCAATGCCACTGTCAGAGCCTCCAAAATCTGAGGGCCAAAATGTTGATGTCAGTCAAAAGTCTGCTAGAGCATCACAACTTATTTTTCTACTGTGTTAACTCTGCCTGCTCAGCTCTGCATGGTGATATTCCCATTCCCAGCACAATGGGAATATTAACTCCAATTTGTGAATCCTTTTTTTGCAAGGGAAAGGATTTTTATCCCCCTTTTCACTTGAAGCTGCAACAAAGATTGTCTTTTCTGTAGGAAAAAAGTGACAATGCCTCAAATATGTCATTCTCTTCTGCTTTGCATTAGGACTTATTTTTCATGTTACATTGGAAATTGTTGCCTACTGAACAAGCTACTTGTTCTGCTTTTCTTCTCTGTCCCCAGCTCCAAGTGGTGACAATTGCATGGGAAGCTCTGTAGCTCATTAGTGATGCAGCCCAACGTTGGTGTGTCCCAGGAAGGGTTGCTGATGTCGTTTAGCAAAGCAGGCTGGTGGTGCATTCCTGCTCTCTGGCCTTGCTGCAGTGCAGATGGAGGGGGATTTCTCCAGAACAAACACTTCTCCTGGTGCTGTTTCTCAAGCACCACTTGCTAATGCAGTGCCACTGCCAGCTCAGCCACTGTGTGCAGTGGGGTAACAAGGAATTGTGCAGAGTGTTAAATTCACTCCCCGCTGCAGTGGTTTTGAACATGAGGACTTCCTATCAGATGCCTGAGAACCTTTGCAGTGCTGGTGTCCCACTGTGCACCTGGAAGACTTTCACTTCCCAGAATACAGGATTGCCTTCACATCCCTCAGTGCTGCTGTGTCTTCTGGAGACTAGTCCACAGGAGGATATTGACTTCTCTGGAAGATCCCACACCTTGCTGAGAAGGGAAGGGTAATGTGCAGGTTCTGTGACTTCCATTGCAAATAGCAGTATGTCTTTAGATCATCTGCAGTGGACTGAACCTGTGGAGAAGCTCCTTGTCACTGTTGTTAGGGTCCCTGGTGTACAAGTGCAGGTCTACATCCTAAATAGTCATTTGAAGAGTGAATTCACAAATCCACCCAGTGACAGTGTGAAGATTTGGTTGGTCTTTGGGCTGCTGCTGTTCTGCCCAAAAAGGTTTTCCCCCTGCCATCTCATTATAGTCTGCTGCCCCATCATTCCTGCTACTCTGTTTGCTGATTAATCTCAAAGTAAATATCCAACAGGTTGTGGAGTCTCCTTCTCTGGAGACATTCCAAGCCCACCTGGACAATGGGATCTTGGGCAGCCTGCTCTGGGTGACCCTGCTGGAGCAGGGGGCTGGAACCTGAGAGTGAGGGGACTCCATTTAGTGGTACAAATTATGCTTGAACTTTTCTTAACCAACAATGAGCAAAATGAGTTTGCATTGTGTTGGTGCTTTGCTGTGTCTGTGCCATGGGAAGCTGTTTCTGTTACTCTGTGTGCACCTGAGGGATGCTCTCTGCTCTTCTCACTTGTGCTTTACACTTTCTGTGTGTGTATTGAGTGGATTCAGTTCAATTGAGGATCTGGATAAACTGGATTAAGGAGCATGGAAAAGGAGCAGATACTTCATTTAGTTAATGGATTTTGAATGTGACAAAGAATGCCAGGAGAAGCCTTTCAGACAGAGAAAGCCCTTGGATGCCAGTTCGTATGCATTTCCCAATTAACAATTTGAGTTTTGGCATGTGCCATGGACTTTGGTTTTGAAGGAGGCACATACATCAGAGAAAATATTGAGAACATATGTTTTTCCAGTTTTGAATGGCAAAACAATTTCTCTGTTGAAAGAACCCAATGGTGTTACTTGATCAGCTCACCATGCCTTGATAATCAAGTTTTGTTACAAGAAATAGGATGGATTTAATTAAACATGTTCTGGGCTGGTTGCTTCATGTGATTTTGTTACTGCTGCCAGGGCAAATATATTTTACCCTTCAATCACACTGGTGAATATGATTAATTTGTTATAACTATTGCCAGTGTTCAGGATTTCCTGGTCTAGGTGTGTTGCTCTCAAATCTGATTGATGAGATCCTTCAGTTGGCCTCTGGTGAATCCAGGCTGTGCAGTTGTTGCAGGGAGAACTCTGGGTCCAAGATCTGTGTTCTCTACGGGGACAGTTTGCAATGTTATATTTTTTAAGTGGAATTGGAGAGGTTTAGGTCATGGATGGCCCCTTCTGGGCTATGGTTAAACTTCCCTTGTTGCCTTTTGAAGAACATGTGCAAACTATTCTCTGGTAACTGGAGATGTGACCTGAGCTTTTCCCTGGTTTTGCCAGAGAAGCAGCAGAATGACATCATGTTCTTGAAGCACTTGAATGGGATTATTTTATATCAAGATGCATGCAGCCATGACACAAGGACATGATTGATCCCATGTCACTTTAGGCACTCCACTGAAGAGCTTCAGCTGAGACTGGCTACCCAAAATCTCTCTAATTCATGGAAAGCAACTGGCACCTCTAGGGAGCAATTAAACGCTCGTGGATTTGTAAACAGTCTTTGGAGGGCTCATTTGCTTTCACTGGCTGCAAAGAGAGCAAAGGTTATTTCAGCTGAAGCCCTGAGTTTAGGAGGTATGGAGTCAAGCAAGAGGCTTTTTGCTTTCTAACATTTTCCTGCTCTGGGAATGACTGACTGAATAATAGTCCTTGAGATCTGTTTCATGCTTTTTTTATCCTATGGATTCTGAGTGCTCAGAGGAGCATGGCTCACGTGGGGGAATAAGTTGTGCCCACGCTGTGAGGACAGAATCCCAGTGTGGTAGGGGTTGGAAGGGACCTCTGGAAATCATCTTGTTCATCCCCCCCTGCTCCAGCAAGTTCACCCAGAGCAGGTTGCTCAGAATCATGTGCAGGGAGGTTTTGAAAGTCTTCTAAGAAGGAGACTCCACAAATATCCTCCCTGGCTCTGATTTGACCCCAGACCTTCAGCCCTGCTGAAGAACTTCACCTTGTAGGGCATTTTGAGCTAAAACTGAGTAATGCTGAAGCAGGTGCAGCATAAACAGAGGGAGTTCTGCAAGCCCTCTTGGCTGGAGGTGTTGGTGGACACCTGATGCACAGCTCCTCATAACCTCTTACACCTCGTTTGCCTGTACTGCAGGTTGGCAGCAGGGTTTGAACCCTGGCTGTTGAGCAGGGACCTCTGTGTGAGCTGAGGGGTAACACTGGCAGCTCTGAGGCTGATCATCCCCCTGGGCACAAGCCATGTTGTGAATGTGTGTTCCAGATGTAAACAGGCTGTGTGTGTTTATGGAGATACGTCAACTTATTGTTCTGTATCCCATGTGCTCTTCCATCTTTATTTGCTTTGGTGTCCTTGGTCCTCCTCTTCCCAGAGACAGTGTGTGCACTTTTCCAGCTCTTGCTCAAGCTGTAGCCCCTTCTCCTAAAAATATCCCAAGCCACAGAGCTCAGCCTGCAAATCATTACTGGTGAAATCCATACCTATCTGACAAGGTCATGTTCCCAGGGGCCAGGCCAACATGTTGCCTCTGTCACACGTGAGGAAACCAAACTGCAAGGGTAAAATTTCTTCTCAGTGAAGAACTGTCCCCATCAGCAGCTCCTCTGGGTGCTGGGGAGTCCCTGGCCACGTGCCCTAGGTGTACAGCAGTTAGTGGGTGCTCTTAGTGGTAACCAACCAGCTTCAGCAGTGGCTGCAACTTGGCTTCAGCATCATGGGGCTCCCAAAAGAAACTTGGATTTGCAGAGGGAATTGTAAATAATTCTTTTTGAGGTGACTGCACCAGCTGGCTCTCCAAGACCTCAGCTGGCCCTCGAAGACCCTAGCTGGCCCTGCAGGGCACAGCCTGGGGCAGGGCTGCTTTCAGGGGAGGGAGCTTCATCTGTGTTTCAGTGCTTTGGTGTTTTCACAGGAGCTCTGATTCTCCTTCCTCTGCTGGTTTTTCCCAGCTGTAGCACTACAAAACCCGAGAGCAGCTTTAAAAGGCAGTTTCATGTAGCCTGCTACAGAGCAGAGCTAATTTCCCAGTGCCAGCTTGCTAACCAGTGGAGCTTGTTTTGCAGTGAGGTGTAACCAAAAGCAGAATGAGACCCCAGCTTTTCACCCTACTGAAGAGCAGTGAGTGGGGGTGGGTTTGCATAATTGAACAGAGGAATGTCTTGTGTTGCTGCAGCCCCAGCTAAATGGCTGCTCTGTCTGCTTAGGAGAGCAGCTCTGATCTCTGACTATAGGTTCCTGCTGGATTCCTGCCATCTTGTTCACATTAGGTTGGTATCCTGGTGGGGGTGGCTGGGGGTGTGAGCAGGAAGCCATCGTAATTTTCATGCCTCGGACCCCGGTGTATTTTCATGAGCTGCAGTGAAGTGTCTCTGGGGATGCTGAGTATCACTGAAACATTTCCTGAGCTCTCTGAAGCTGTACAATGGTATGTCCGAGTCTGCTTTCCAAAGGACAGAGCTTTTTGTTTAGTTAGGGAGGTCTTAGTTAGTTCACTGAACTGGTGTGTGCTTGCACTTAACACTGCTTCAGCAGCAGCAGCAGAGGAGGGTTGTGCAGGGAAAACAAAGTCCTTAGAACAGCTAGGAACACTGGTTTGTGGCCCCATAGTAATTTATATTGCTGTTTCCTAAACAGATTATGACTTGACAGCTACTGTGTCAGAGCTCAGATTTTAGGCTGGAAATAGCCAAGCACGTGGGAAAAGAGCAATAGGTGGAGCTCTCAGGTAAAGAGACTCTGCTGCTGATCTTTGGGCAGATCTCTTTCCATTTGGCATTACTTGGCTGGAATGACACCAACATTGTAGTGTGGTTTTAGTTAGAGATCTTCAGCATCTCTCTGCTCACCCCTGAGTTTTTTGCTGGAGTTGGAGTACCAGAAGCACCACTGTTCCCCAGCAAGGGGCACAAGCAGACCAAAGCCCCAGCTTTGGAGTCCCTGGTAGTCAGGAGGATGTGGGGTGTACTGGTTGAAGTCACAGCATTTGGAGACCCTAAGGTGGTGCTTCAGCAGCAGTGCACGCCAAGGAGTGTTGCCTCCTGATTTAACAACATACTGCCTAAAACCCTACATCTTGGTGTCTTCCAGCCCTTCAGATGAGTGGGTGTTTTTTGGTACTTTGGGTTTTTAGTTTGTTTTATTTTGGTTGTATATTCCCTTTTGAAATTTCTCATCAGCTGAATCAAAACACAGGCAATTCATGTGACTTACTTCTGAGTCACAGTCCTCTGTGTTAACTACAAACCCACAAATCACTTCTGTGTCCCTGAAATGTTTATTCCTTCTTTTCCTTTCTTTCCTAGTCTGTTGGACTCCCACATCTTTTAATCTTCTTTGTCTTTGCCTTCAGCCCATTCCTCCCTCAAAATTTCCATTGACCCTTTTCCCTCAGAGGTTCAGTGTCCCTTCTCAGCACTCCTCTCCTTTATCTCGAGATTTCTTGGCAGTCTGGAGTATCTTTTTGTATACAAACTGGATCCTGGTGATGAAATGTGTTGGTGCTAAAGGCAATATATTCTTGCTCTGGAAGAATTGTGGTGTTAGTCACAGATAGTTTTGTGCAGGAGATGATGGAGAAATCTTTTCTGGTGTCTCTGATGGCTGATATTTGCTTTGGCATGGATGAGGGTGGTAGCCAGGATGTGTAGACATGTATCATTCTCACTTTCCATATTGGCTGTGTGAGCAAGTGTGTTTGTAGATCTTATTCTGGGGCTGAATTGGACCAACTAATTCTGGTATTTTGTTTTCTGAAATTTTGGCTGAGTTTGTGGACAGACACTTTCTCAGAGGTGTGGCTGCACTGGATGAAAAACTCTCTGTCCTGCTATCTGCTTCCCTCTTCTTTGAGGCTATGGCTTTTTCTCATCTCCACCCATGGGTGCTGTTTTGCCATTCTAGGTTCATTCCTAAATCACAGATTCCCAGCATGGTTGGGGGCTCTCTGAAGATATCTTGTCCAACCCCCTGCTCCAGCAGGGTCACCCAGAGCAGGGGGCCCAGGATCACATTGTCCAGGCAGGTTTGTAATCTCTGCAGAGGAAGAGATTCCACAAACTCTCTGGGCAGCCTGGGCCAGGCTCTGCCACCCTCACAGCAAGGAATTTTTTCCTTCTGTTCAGATGGAACCTGCTGGGTTTCAGTTGGTGCCTGTTGCTGCTTGTCCTGTCTCTGGGCACCACTGAAAAGAGTCTGGCCCCATCTTTTTACCCCACAGGGGCCCTTTAGCTATTGATCAGATCCCCCTCTCAGTTTTCTCCAGGCTGAACAGCCCCGGGTCTCTCAGCCTCTCCTCAGCACAGAGATGCTCCAGTCCTCTCAGCATCTCTCTCCAGACCAGCAGAGCCCTGTGAAGCTGCTCAGCCTGGTTAGAAGAGTCTGGAGGAACCGCTTTGCTGTGGAGAGGAAGAGCTGCCAGGGCTGGCAGGTTGTTCAGCTGGCATGGCTGTGGTGGGGAGGGAGTGAGCATCCCCAGCACTAATGAACTGAATTGAACTGGAAAGATTGGAGTTCCACAGGATCCATGTGTGTGCAGATTTGGACAGTCTGTGAATGCTGACGGGGGGAGAAAAAAATGCGGCTGCTTTGTGCATCCAGCTTTGTTCTGAACATTGCTGTGGGTGCTCATGCTTGGGGTGTGAAAAGTGGAGATGATGTCATTACTGTAAAAACTCAGCCATTTCCCTGTCCTTGGAAGTGCAATTGACTAGCATTCTGTTACCTACAGTGAACCAGGGTGAAACGAAGGTGAAAACAATGTTGGCTAAATTGCATTTTGAAGAACGTAGCAATTTTATCACCTCAGGCAGAGCTGTCAGGCTCCTGCTGGTTTGGCACAGCCACCTGTACTGAGCCATACCTGTGGTTTTCATTTTAGAGGGAAGGTGCAGAAATACTCCACGAGGTCGAGGTGTGGTAGCTTATGGAACAGGCTGCCCAAGAGGGTTGTGGAGTCTCCATCTCTGGAGACACTTAAGACCTGCCTGGATCTGTTCCTGGGGGACTTGGTCTAGGTGATCCTGCTCTGGCAGGGGGTTGGACTACATGATCTTCTAGGTCTCTTCCAACCCCTAATATCTGTGAATCTGAGATGTAGCTCTAGCTGAGCAAGGGGTGCAAGGACATGAATTTATTCTGGTAAAGGACAGGAGGGAAGCAGCTTCAGAGCTGCTGTCACATGTCTGCTGCACGGAGACCTGGCTTGTTTCGGAGAGTGTGGTCTGAGGTGCAACAAGCAAACAGGAAAAGCCCTAAATAAGTGAAACATGTTTGGAATTAAACAAGAAAAACCCTAAATAAGTGAAACGTGTTTGGAATCAACTCTTTAACTTGCATAAAGCTTGCTCAGAGGCAGATTTGAAACCTTGCAAACTGTAGAACTTTTGTCTGTGGCTGTTTTCGTGTTGGCTCAAGCCCAGCTCACCTTTTGTGTTGTAGCTACACAGCATTAAACAGTTTCTTAGTTACTCGTAATAAAACATCCCATCATGTGCATATATAAAAGCCAATTTAGGCACTTTGATACTCTGTCTCATTTAACAGGTCTTGACCTCAGTTAACATGGAGTAAATCCAGAGTAATTCCACTACAGGCAGTGATGCTAGTTTGGATTTACACCAGTATAACTGAGGTCAGGGTCTGGCTTTGGTTGTCTGCTTTCTTAATTTGCTAAATATTACATATTTCCCAAGTATCCCTTCACATCTCCTCCTCAGACCTTGCTGACTCCTCCTGCTTTCCCAAATTCCAAGAGTGACAACATAGGTGATATTTACTTTATGAAAGACTGTTTGAGCAGAGTCTGGTTTTTATTAGCTCAGCTGGTTTTAATTTTATTTCTTTTTTCCACACTGTTTGAAGTTCCATCCTACTCCAGGAGGATCTGAATTCATCAGGCTTTTCCTACTTGACTCAATTTTGTCAATTAGAGGTGCAGTGGTTTAAATTACAAGGTGCTCTCAGACGTTTATGTTGGGGAAGAATTTTATGCCTCAGGGACGATTCAAAGCAGTACTTTACTCTGAAGATCAGAAAGAGGCAAAAGGCTGTGCCTGAAGGCATTGCTGTTAATCAGCAGCACGGTGTGGTTGAAAGGGCTTCATAAATGTGAAATGTGACTTTGGAGAAGGAGATGAATTAAATTCTTCCTGGTTTTGGTTCTGTTTTCTGATGTGATGCTAGCTTTGTAGAAGTGGAATGTGAACTTTATTGCAGGGTATTTTAATTTATCATGCATGAGAGACATCTGGAATTTCATCTGGGTTATTCTGTTGGTTAAATGAGGTTGAGAGTGAAGATGAGAGTTTGGGCAGTTTTGTCAGTGTTTCTGTAGTTCAGCTGGTGCACTGGGGTGTGTCTCCACGTAATTGCAGAAAAATCACAGAATCACAGAATGTCAGGGGTTGGAAGGGACCCCTTCCAACTAGAAGATCATCTAGTCCAACCCCCCTGCCTGAGCAGGATCACCTAGACCAAGTCACCCAGGAACAGATCCAGACG
>JANHGL010003374.1:0-25705 GCA_024611195.1 Ceyx melanurus | reverse complement strand
AAAATGTTCACTTTACCTTGGTTTACCAGGAACTAACCTTGTAACATTTATAAATAGGTGCTTTAACTTATCAAACTAATTGATGCTTTCAGGGTGCATTAAGCATAGTGTGGCCAGCCGGTCGAGGAAGGTTCTTATCCCCCTCTACTCTGCCCTGGTGAGGCCACCTCTGGAGTGTTGTGTCCAGGTCTGGGCTCCCCAGATCAAGAGAAACAAAGAACTACTGGAGAGAGTCCAGCAGGCTGCCCAGAGAGGTTGTGGAGTCTCCTTCTCTGGAGAGATTCCAAAGCAACCTGGACAATGTGACCCTGGGCTGCTCTGGGTGACCCTGCTGGAGCAGGAGGTTTGGATGAGATGATCTCCAGAGGTCACTTCCAATCTCCACCATGCGGGGATTCTTTATTCCAGCAGTATTTGAGGCACCTTTGAACTGCTGATAGAGCTCTGGGTGTAGCACTCACAAGTGGCTGTTACCAGAGTGAGTATTCAGTGTATATAGACAGCGTTAGCTGCTGTAAAATTCCATATGCTCTCAGCTGCATATGGATTTGTTTTGTGAAATGAACATATATTTAGAATGATGAACGGAGATTTGAATTTACAGTTATAATGGCTAAAAGGAAATGGTTTGGGTTTCTAATGGTTTTACACTGGTAATCCTTTAGTAGTTCACTTTATACCATAATACTTGGAGGGGAGCTGGGTTCAGTTCTAACTGAAAATCAGTAAAAAATCTGTTATAGACTTAAAAAGAAAGCAGATGCATTTTTTTCATCTTAAAAGGGAAGAAAAAAAAGAAGAAAAAAGAAAAATTTTGGTACAGAGGAAACTCATGTGCAGAATACTTTTGAGTTTTGTACTGAATGGGACACAACTTCTTTCTCCCAGCAGCTGGTCTCAGGTTACTCTATTTTTGTTATTCTTGGAAAGCTCTGTTCTCAAAGGATGGCAACTGGAGACATCATGGAGCATTTTATAGTATTGACATTGTGATATTCATGCACGTGTACTCATACATATGCATACTCACAAGATGTCATCTCACAGAGGCTTGTTTTTGGTCTAGAATGTTCTAAAAGAAGTGTATATAGATATTAATTTCTTTTGTGTTCTTTTGAGACACAAGCAGTTTGGTATGAAAACAGGCACATTTAAGTAATTGTGTTTTAATTATGCATTGTAGGTGGGTCTGTGGATAGTCTCATCATTTATTCTCTTTTAGGACTAATTGACCAATTATGTGGTTTGCTGATAATTTTCAGAGCAAAATTGGTTTAAGTAACTTTTCAAGGATTGTGTCTGAAGGAATTTTAGGTCAGCCCTTACTTTTTTGTTTCCCTTGGCCTTTGTGGAGGTAATACCTCTAAAACTTATGACATTGTGTACAAGCTTTGTACCTAAGAGTTGTGCTGTCCTGTTTTGTCCCTGGTCATCTAACTCCCTTTAGTCAAAGAAATCCCAGCAGACTCACTGAAATATGATGCACCAAATTCCAACAAAGGATTATTTTGTAACCATGTGAAGGCATAACTAGCATATGAGCCTGTTAAATAGCAGCACAGGATTAATATGGGAACTTATCCTGGAAAGCTGTTGTTTCTAAGCACCAACTGATCAATGCAGTGGGCTCCGTAAAGCTTGTTGGGAGAATGAGCCCTGCAAGAAAACAGTCTTATTAATTAACAGGCTTATTAATATAATACCTGGGTAGAATTGCACACACTGAGTGCTGTTCCTGACATGGGATGTCACTATGTGCTGCATAGCCTGGATCTGGAGTGTTTCTCATCACCATGGCCCAAGCAGAGCTGGGTTCTCCCTCTCTCAAGGTGCTTGAGTTGCTGTTGGGAACTTGATTTGCTTCCGTGGTCACTTTTCCTGCAGATGTGGGTGCTGAGTGCATTAGTAATTCCCTAGCCTTCATCAAAGCAACGTGGCTGCAGTTTCACCAGGAAGAGAGCCAGTTGCTTTTTTAGTTTTGATTATGTCTCATGACCAAAAAGCTGACTTGGCTTCAGTAAAGTAGCCCTCTCCAAGGGTCTTCCAAGCCTCTTTGAAGGAAGTCATCTGTGAATACAATCTTTCAAGCAGCAGAAGCTCTTAATTAGACTGTAATTGGAGTCGTCTAGTCTGGAAAAAGAAAAGCTGAGAAGTCCTGTGTTTGCTGGTCAGCCTGTGGACCTCTCCCATGGTGAGATACTTCAGGGGACATGGTGTGAACCAGAGTTCAGTGAGGAAAGTGAAGGAGCCTTAGGGGTGAGCTTGTGGTGACCTGCTGTGCCAAGAGGCTCCTGGCAGCAGAGCTTGGCCCTTTTGCCAGCAGTGGTGTGGGCAGCAGCTCCAAATCAACGTTGCAGTAAATAAGGTTTTGTAAAGTCATGCCAAGTATAAATTTGGAATTGAAAATTGAGTTTTCGATAGTATTTAATTTGACTTCAACACAAAAAAGTTATTAATCACAAACCAGCACTGTGAAACTTGTCATTACATTCATGCCTGCCCTGGGCTTTACTGTAAGGACTTTATCCAGCGCTTGTTACAAGTGCTGAAGGAGCACTGCCAAAACACACAGCCCAGGAGATGAGCCAGAAATAGACCTGGACTGAACTGGAGAAAAAGAGTTGAGAGAGTATTATGAACTGAATTTTCCTCGTTCAGGTTGTTATTTGCAAGGGGAAATAAACAAACCCAGAAGGTAATCTGATGACCTTTTGGCTGTTGAGCCACGGGCTGGCTTCAGGAGCTGTGTCTACTCCTGTGTGGGACAGCACAGAGCCTGGGCTGGTGGTGGTCTCATCAGCTGGGTATCCTGTACTGGAGAGCCAGGGAAGCCCAGTAGCCAAAGCTTGGCTGTAGAGGCATCAACAAATGCCTTCAAAGTTTTTTTTTTCTTTATGTCTGTTGGTGCTTTTTCTTTTTAGAAGAGAAAAGCAATACTTTGGGTGTCAAAAAGAAGGGGCCAGTCTCTTTTCAGTTGTGCCCTGTGGTAGGATGAGAAGTAAATGCAGCAAGGGGAAGCACAGGCAGTTCCACCTCAATGTGAGGAAAAAATTCTTCACTGTGAGAGTGATAGAGCCTGGAACAGGCTTCCCAGAGAGGTTGTGGAGTCTCCTTCTCTAGAGACTTTCATGAGCCTCCTGTGTGGCCTGCTGTGGGAGATCCTGCTCTGGCAGGGGGGTTGGACTCAATGATCTCCAGAGGTCTCTTCCAACACCTACCATTCTATGATTCTGTGGCTCTTGACAGTACAGACTGACAAGCATAAAACCAAAGCCCCCAGTGCTCAGAAGAGCATGGGCAGAGATTCTGTGCAGCCTTTGCTCATGGGGTTTGGGTGTTGGGGACCACCTAGCTGTAAGAGGCTCACGTCATCTCCATTGCTTTGCCAGTCCCTTGGCCTCTCATAGAGACTGTCAGCTGAGCTGCCAGCTGTGGCTCTGCTTCATGTGATCTGGGCAACCATCCACTGAGAGCTGGCTAGAGAGGGCCAAAAGCATTTCAGACGTGATGGCTGCTGCTGAGAAAGGACCTCCAGTGCTGTTCAAAGAACCAAGAGCAGGGAGGAGGAAGGTGGGTTTCCTGCAGATGCCAGGATTCTGTGTGCTTGCTTGTCCCCAGAAAGGGAAAAAAACCCCTTGTGTTGATCTTTTTGCATTTGGGACATTTAATAGTCACTGACATGACTTCAAATTGTAACCACATGGAGTCAAGTTTTTCTGGTCTCTGCCTCTTAGTCGTGTACCAGCAATGAACAAAATCTTCTGACCTACCAGTGGAACCAGAAGGGACGTTCACATTAATTATTTTCTTGGAACAAAAATCAACCTGCTTTTTCTTATTTCCAGCTTGAGGGAACAGATTTTCTCTTGGTGGCTCCATGATGTGTGTGACGTAGTGCCACCCATGCTAGGGGCTTGAGAAACTGCAGGTCTGGTTTGTGCAACACCCATTGAAGAGACAATTTGTAGCAAACCTAGATTTGTTTTAACAGTAACTGGGTAGAAGTGGCTACTCTGCACATCCTGTGGTGTATGATGGCAGTTGTTAAAAGGAAGAGTTAACAGTGTGGGAAGGGTCTAGAGCACAAGTCTTGTGAGGAGCAGCTGAGGGACCTGGGGTTGTTCAGCCTGGAGATAGAGACTTGGGAAGAACCTTCTTGCTCTCTACAACTTCCAAAAGGAGGCTGGAGCCAGGTGGGATTGGTCTCTTCTCCAAAGGAACACGGGATAGGACAAGAGGAAGAGGCCTCAAGTTGTGCCAGGGGAGGTTTATGTTGGACACAAGGAAACCTTTCTCAATCAAAAGGGTTTTCAAGGCCTGTCCTAGGCTGCCCAGGGCTGTGTTGGAGTCCCCATCCCTGGAGGTGTTTCAAGCTGTGGAGATGTGGTGCTGAGGGCCATGGTTTAGTGGTGACCTGGCCGTGCTGGGTTAACAGTTGGACTCAATGATCTTAAAGATCTCTTCCAACCAGAATGACTCTGTGGTTCTATGATTCTATAAGTGTTACAACAATGAGAAATAACAATACAAATATGTTGTTTACTAAAGGCTCATTTTTAGTACATCTGTTAAATCTTTGGTCTCTGAGATTCATTCAGCTTTTGGCCTCTTCCTTGAGGTGAATGGTGAAGAATGTGATGTGTGAGGGTGATGTCCATCCCCATCCATGAAGATGGAGCTTCAGGAAAGCTCCCCTAAAGATGGGTTAGGCACCTTGGCAGTGCTGGGCAGTTTGCAGGGACCCTCCATCTGGTTTTTATTTGGACAGCCAGCTGAAGAAGCTCTCTGCAGCCTGACTCCTGCCAGGCAGTTGTCCTCTATAGCTGAGGTTTGCATATTAAAGTTAATAGTCACAAGTCATGTGGCTGAAAAGATGTTTAAAAAAGAAAAAAAGTGACTGCATTAAGGGACCACATGAGCTTGTGGGGTTGCTTTGGCTTTTTCCTGTCTGGTTAAGAATCTGGTAAAAGTTGCTCACTGCTATTCTTGGGCTCTTAAAAACATTAATTACACCCCTGTTACAGTCAAAGCTAAAAGTAACCAGGTCATGAGGGAATATCATTTAGGAAGAAACTTTAAAATAGTTTATTCTAAGTTGTGGTGCTAAGCATCTTGGCTTACTCCAGTGCTCCCTGGGTTTGTGGGAGGCTCTTTCTAGGGGTTGTGTGTCAGTTTTGGGGGACTGATTCTGATTGTAGGCAACATCTCCAATGCTGCATATGCCTCTGGAAAAATTCAGCACCCACACAACCACCAGCATCTTTCATGGGAGCTGAGGGTGGCTTTCCCTTCAGAGCATAAAACAGAAGCTTGAAGGTTGTGTTGTTTTGCTTTATTTTGTTTTATTTTTCTGTGTGGTAGTAAGTAATATCTGTAGAATCATAGAGAGGTTTGGATTGGAAGGGATCTTTCAAGACCATCTAGTCCAACCCATCCTACAAGGAACAGGGACATCTGTGACTAGAGCAGGTTGCTCATAGCCCTGGCCAACCTCACCTGGAATGGTTCCAGGGATGGTCATTGACCACCTCTCTGGGCAACCTGGGCCAGGGTCTCACCACCCTCACTGTATCCAGTTTCTATTTTAAGAGTCTCAGCTGCTTGGGTTTAGCAGTTTACTACAGAAATTTGCAATCAGTTAAGCATGGAGCAGCATTTAAATTGCATTAGTGGTTAAAACTTAATAGTAAAAGATGTTCTGTTTCTGTGTGTGTATGTTTGTCAGCTGTTTGTGGAATGAAGACATATTTGAGGGCAATTGAAAGTACTTTTCTTATATCTAATTGCACCCTTGTCATCATACTCTGGTGTTGGAAAAGCCAAGAGAGTGCTCTGTGAAACGTTTGTGATGGCAGCTCATGAGTGACCTGTGGTGGGGAGAAACCCTGGTGTGTAGGACCTGATTTGCTGGTAGGAGATGGAAGGTTTCTGCTTATATGCCCTTGGGACAGACAGCTAGCTGGAGGCTGGTTGAGAAAAACTCTTTATTCTTATTCTCTTAATCCTTGTCAGGTAGGTCAGGTCTTCAGAAGCATTAGCAGAGCTTTACAATGAGCTGGGAGTTTGAAAGCATTGATCAGGTGAGGCTCAATGCTCAGCACTGTTAGTTAACAGAATAACCATAAACCAGTTGCTTTTGGCAGGGATCTTGGTTTAGGCATTTTAGCTGTCCCAGCTGGTCATTCCCAATCCTTTATCATCTCTTCACTTGAACTACGAAGATGATGAAGAGATTGGAACATCTCTCTCATGAGGAAAGGCTGAGAGACCTGAGGCTGTTCAGTCTGGAAAAGAGAAGACTGAGGGGATCTTATTAATGTCAAATATCTGAAGGGTGGGTGGCAAGTAGGAGGGGCCAGTCTCTTTTCAGCTGTGCCCTGTGATAGGATGAGAGGCAGCAAAGGGAAACACAGGCAGTTCCACCTCAACGTGAGGAAAAACTTCACTGTGAGCATGACAGAGCCTGGAACAGGCTGCCCAGAGAGGTTGTGGAGTCTCATTCTCTAGGGAAAGAGATGCACTCAGATGGAAAAGCAAGATGGGAGCTGCTTCAACTGGTGCTACCTTTGAAATGAAGGTTTGTAATAATGCCCTGTGTGTGATTTTAATATTCTCCCTACCCTCAGACATCCATCTCAAGAGGCCACTCGAGTTATGTTAGAAATTTCCCTGGGTTACCCAGTTCCCATTCACAGCACCCACAATCCTTTCTTCCTCCACCCCCTGCCCATTGCTGCATTTGTATTTCCAATGGCCCCAGTAAATCAGCATCTTCCCATATTGTGTGAAAACAGGGCACTTAATTTGTATCTTCTGGCTGTCAAGTAACTCATTTGCATAGTTTGATCTATAAATTCTTATTTGTACTATTTTGCTTGAATTATGATACTTAACCTATGGTGAAACAGTGATTGCTTTGCCAACCCACTTTCCTGATGAAATGATCTTGTGTCTAGTCCAGCTCTGAGAATGAGTTTTCTGTGGGGGTATCAAAGTTTTTGCAGCAGACATTTCAGTTTTGAAGGTACACATTTAAAAACCATGCTTGTTTTACTGAGAACAGTTTCAGATGCCTACTGTAAACTTGTCAATCCACTTCAGAAATAAAACAGAATATAGGAGATAATTCCAACTCAGTATTCTTTGTGTTATAAGGTGGGGAGACTGTCTCTTTGTCTTTCTTGAGCTGTATTCTATGTAATGAGGAGATAACTAAATGTACTTCGATCTGTTTGGCCCTAGGCCATGAGGCTACATGTTCCCTCCATTGCAAAGATGTGATGCTTGTAGAAATCAACGTAACTCTGACATTAGAAGAAGGAATTCTGTGGGTGAGAGTGCTCCACAGGGCTTAGCATCTCCACCAAAATTCCTTCAGCTCCCAAGTATCAATTAGAGCTTTTTTTTTTTTTCCCTCTTCCAGAACAAACAATTTCAGTGTTCAGAGCTGATGAGAGGTAGGCAGATGGCTTCCATATTATTCCTATGCTGGATCTCCCAAAGCATCCAGCTGTCCAAAACAGACATTTGGTCCAGATGTCTTATGTGGTCAGGATTGAGGGAGTGCCAAATTTGCAATCACCCTCGGTGGTAATGATGTGTGATTGTGTGTCAGTGGGTAATTTGTGGTTTACCCCATGTGCTTGCTGCTCAGCCCGTGTATAAACACGCAGCCGTTCGAGGCGCGGCAGAAAGTCACGGAAAGGCAGCAGGGCCTCTCGGAATGGCCAGTTGCTCAGGTTGGCTACTTCTGATTTACAAAGAAGATGGTTTTCATCTCATTTGCCCTGAAGGGAGGTAGCAAGATTCTTAATATCTTGTCAAATTGAGCGGCACCTAGTTTTATGTTGTTGTATTGTTTAATTGCTGAGGTACGAGCTCAAATCAAGGTTGAGTTCAGTTGAGTTTTGTGATTTCAGTTTAGGAAGTCTGGGCTTGTGCAACTATTTCTTTAAAACAAGCTCCCTGTGTTATCCATTTCATGCACGTGCACAGTCTTAAGTCTTCTATCACCAAATTGGTCTGAAAGAACTAGCATTTATCTTACGCTTTTGAGGTAAAAGAGTTCAGATGCTGCCTAGCAGAGACTTGCTGTGCTTTTATCAGGATTTTCACCTTCGGCACAATCACCTCTAGAGGACCAGGGTCAGCTTTTGGAGTTATGTGCAATGGGGAGACCTCCATGACAAACCAGCCCCAGATATTTCAATATCAGAACATAAAAATGAATTAATGTGTAGGCATCAGACATATATTAGAGTATTCCATGTGCCAGTCTTTGCCTAAAGAACTACCTAAGTTTTTGTTTGTTTTTTCTTCTGCTTTACTTGGCATGTTTGCAGAATCTAGTTTCTGAGTAAATATTTTGTATTTAGAATTATACATTTGTAACTGTGCTTGATTTGAGGAATGTCTGACTTGTCTTCTTGACTTCTGAGTGCAGTTACTGAGACTCTGGACAATTTTGGATGTGGATAAACACATAATTAGACTTGAATTGCCTGGCTAACGTGCGTACTGTAAAATATGTGCAAAAGAGCAAAGTTGTGCCTGCTCTGATTTTCTCAGGCACCAAAACTATTTGTGGTACTGACACATTGGCCTCTTTCTTTTTTCCAATGTCTCCTATTTTCTGTTACCTTGACTGTGTGCCTTTTTGGATGTCTTACCTTAGTTTAATGCCTCAAAGCTTTTCAGTGTTGTTTAGATGGAAGCTCTCAAGGTGAACTTGTACAGTGTGGTACTGTCAAACTGATAAAACCTGTTAAGTTCCTTCAGAAACAGCCTGAACTCCTGCTTTGTGGCTCACTCTTCAGAGCACTGAGAACCATTTTCCATCATGAGCTATATAATTCTTTGCTGGTGCTGTAGTTCAGCATTACACAGGCATTGGTGTCTCAAGTGTGCTGGGTCTCAGACCTGCTTCTGTGCCTGCATTCCACAGAGCTGTGTCCAGATTGATGACTGCAACTTGATGTAGAATTTTCAGTTTTTGAGGTCCTTACTGAGTCAGTAATTTAATCTTCCATAAGGATTTTCTGTGGTGATTTGTGAGAGAACTTGTGTCATTCATTCCCAATGTAATTTTTGGGAATAGTTCTGAGTGTTAGTGAATCTCCTAATAGTGCTGAATCTCCTCCATACTGTGGAGAGAAGACCAAGTCCTGAAGACAGGGGAAGTGATACCAGCCCAGAGTTTGATGGTTACTGCCATTCTGGACACCTCCTGCATCAGTAACCATGTTGATGAGTATTGCCAAACTGACGGTAGCTGTAGGTTTACATGAAGTGCTACCACCATTGCTCACAACTGGAAGTATTCCTGATGTCCCTCAGGTAAGAGCTGATGCAGAGAGGTGTGGTTGGTGTGTCTCATGATGCGATCTCCCCTCAGGCTGCTGAGGGCTCTGGCCTGGCAGCCGCCCGGGGCCGCTGCTCTTCCTGCCGAGAAATGGCGCCAAATTCTCACCCGTCCAGAGCAGCGCCAGCCGCTTTCACTTTGCTGAAGCACTGTGGCTTTTCAGATCGTTGTTTCTTATGGAAAGAAAGTTTTTCCAAAGGATTTACTGCTCTAGGATTGAAAAACATAATCCCTCAGCTGATGGGGAATAATGGAGCTGGTGGGTTTGCTATATGTAACAACTCTATTCTATTATGTGCTTTAGAACAATGGTTGGCAGGGGATGGATTTGAAGTGAAACAATTTGGAGATGGTTTTCTTATAGGAGTTCACTTTAAATATCCAAAGGAGGGTGGTACCAGGTAGAGTGTCAGGAGCGGGCGTGTGGCAGGATGAGGTACGTAGTGGAACGGGGAGTTCTGATAATGGCTCTTTTGATGACAGCATCTCATTTTAGTTCATAACATTCACAGGTAAATGACTCAACAGTTTAATGTTTTAGGAGAGCTTTTGTGTGATCTCTTGGGTGAAATTCAAACAAATAAAAACCTATGCTCAGCAAAAGGGACTCATAAATAGAGCCCCCCCAGGCAAACACGTGTGATTATAGCAGACTTTAGTGATGGCTGCTGTGGAAACCCCATCGAAATAAAACTTTGGACTGTTTAAAAAAAGAAAAATGTCTTGATTATATAGAAGATAAGTACGTGCTAACTTTTATAGAGCTTGGAAAGCACTGTCTGGTCTCCTGAGACAGCACTGTGTGTAAGCTATGGATGCATGAAACTGGTACCACTATTCACTCTTTTTTCTTGTTTGTGCCTGTCTGTTTGTTTATTGACTTCTGGCTTGGCACCCTGACACAGCTTTCTGAGCTACAGGCTATCCGTGCCTGGCACAGGGACAGGGCAGGAATGCCAGAAGTGCACAAGTGCCAAAGCAGATGAAGGTAAACTGTCAGGAAATCACAGCTGTAGGAAACCAGCTGCTTGGAATCCCGTTTGCTACCAGTTAGAAAGGCAGTTGCTGAAGGGACAGAGGGAGGCTGGTGGTACAGCTTGTGTGATTGGGAAATGCTCAAATATGCACTGCTGTTACTCACGTATCCCAGTCGACTTCAGTTTGATATCCTGCTGTTTCTCAACATACAAAGGCAAGGCAAATGCCGTGAATGAAGTTGGTTTTGCTTCAGTCCTTTCTGGCAAGTGCTGCTGGATAGGTTGAGATTGGGCAGTGGGCTCACACTGGGCTGTTCACTCAACCACAGGACACATGTGCTTTCAGGCAAGAGATGTGGCACCTGTTTGCATTGTGTATTCTGTTCACAGAAGCCTCTCCTTCATGTTTATCTGTACAACTGTTGCTGGAAAAATACATCACTTTCTGGTGCAGTCACATTTGTTTCGGGGATTTTTGGTCCCTTCTGATCACTAACAGCAATTAAATAATTGGTCAAAATCAAATGTGAAAGAAATTCAACACGGAATGTTGAAGTTGACTGTAAATGTTTCAGATGCCTAGAAATTGGTAGCACTGGAATGATATTAGAATCCCTAGATTGGGAATCATTATTTTCCATGCTGGGGATATCATCCTCAATTATTCTTTTCTGTTAAATGCTTTTCATTTATTTATTTTTACTACGGGATTTTTATGGATCTGAAACAATTAACTCTCTACTTCAAGTTGTCCTTTGATAACTTTGTGTTTTGCTTATATTTTCCTTTTTTTTTTTTTTTGTATCCCAGAAATTGGTCCAGTGACGATAACCACAGATCCCAAGAAATTTCAATTTGAACTCAGAGAACTTTATGTTCAGGTAAGTAACTTGTTTGTTCTTTATGTGGTTCTAGCAAAGGCTCTGTCTCCTCCCTCTAATCTTTCCTCTTGTATTGACTTTTGTACTACATTAGGACAAAAAATACTTATCTCTGTCATTTTACCTGCACAAACTGTCATCTTTCTGTTCTTTGTTCATCTTAATTTGTTACTGACATGACCATTGCCTTGGGTACAGCTGAAATTCTTAAGGACGGGGGAGAGAAGTCTGGTCTAGGTGTCCCTGAATGTTTAGCCTCAAAACATAATTCTTTTAAGGCATCTCAAGAATTAAAAATAGATGCAACAATTCCATTTTTTTTTTCTTCCTTCCCAGCATGTGGGAGTTGTATGTAAGCACATGTGAAGGCATGTTGATCATCAAAATAAAGTAAATATTTTCTATATTTAATTTTGAAAATGCAGAGATCTCTTGCTGTTTACAGGGGCAGTTTTGACAGGTTGTATTCAGCTCTTTAGAAAGTTCTGTCTTCTATATGGCAAGTTAATTGTTATGTAAATTAAACAGAAAGGGTTTTATTTATTCATTTCTATTTTCCTCTGATTTTTAATTTAGGAAGAGAAACTGATGCTTTCATATAAAGTTAAATAAAGTCATACTTGGAAAGATTTTTCTTCAGTATAGGGTATGAACAGTCCCCAGTTCAGCAGCTGTCTGCTGAGCAAGACAGGTCACTGGGAGCGCATCACCTGCTCCCCTCTGCTGTGCTCCCAGCACTGCCTGCCCCACAGGGTGAAGTCAAGGTCAAGTTCTTGCTGCTCTGGTATCTGAAGGTCCTCCTGGAGCTCAGTGCTGCTTGGCTGAGGTCATTTCCCATCTGTGTCTATGACTGTGACCTTGTGTGGCCTCTACATCCTACTGGAGCAATTAAATTGTCCGGCAGTGAGGGAGCGTGTGAGTGTAGGAAATGGAGCTGTCGCAGGAGTTGGAGCCAAACACAGTGTGCTGCTCCCAGAAAAGATAAGAGTGACCACCCCACTGGCCATTTTCAGGGCTCACCACAACCCTTCCTTTGACTTTTCTGTTCCCTGAGGAATTGGTGCCATTGCTTCTTGTGAGCGTGAGTCTGTGACAGCTCTCTGCAGAAATCATGCAGTGCTCAGGAAGAAAAAATTATTAGCAGCTGAGAAAAGATCTCTCTTGAATGTCCCAAAGGAAATTAACTTATTTGGTATGTTCTTTTCACTTAGGAAAATGCTTTGTTTTTCTGTTAATTGTGAACAGGGTGGTGGAGACTGTCCAGAGATGAGCATCGGAGCAATAAAGATTGCTCTAGAAATTTCTCTGCCTGGTTCTTTCATCTACGTGTTTACTGATGCACGGTCCAAAGATTACAGACTTGCCCATGAAGTACTTCAGCTCATTCAACAGAAACAGTCACAGGTACAGAGGGGATTTAAATTCCGAGCTGGTTTATGTATTTAATGCCCTGTTTTCTCAAGTTTGAAGGATAAAATTGTTCTGTGTGACACTCAGTGAAATCTTATTACAGAAGGGATCATAGTACTGCCATTCTAGGGAACTTCGTTGTTATTTTTTGTTGTTGTTGTTTTGATTTGGGTTTTTTTTTCATTTGTTTGGGTTTTTTTGTTGAGTGTATGTTTTGTTTGTTTGGGGTTTTTTTCCATTTAAATAAAGAGTTAACTGGCCTGGTTAGAAAAAATTCAAAGGAGCATTCCTTTGAATATTGTGACTTAGTGCAATTGTGAACCTTTTACCAGTTATGGGTCCTTGGTCAGGTTTCCACTTAAGTGGCTGTTTTTACTTTGTTCTGAAAGAAGCATTCTGTGAAGTACAGATGTTGATAGACAAGTTTCTAAAGAGATTCTTGGATGTTCCTTTTCTTCTACGTGGCTTTTTCATCAGTAGTGAATGCAGTATGGCTGCCCATATGCACAGTATTATGAACCCTTGCCAAATGACACATTCCTTTTGTTGTCATGCCTTAATACTGTCTTTGCAATGCTTTCCTAAAGTTTACACTACTTGCTGAATTATGTGATTTTTTAAATTTAAATACAGGTAGTATTTGTACTGACTGGAGACTGTGATGACAGGAATCATATTGGTTACAAGGTCTATGAAGAAATTGCCTCAACGAGTTCTGGTCAAGTTTTTCACTTGGACAAAAAACAAGTTAATGAGGTAACTTTGCTTAAATTCTGCAATATAGGGAGAAAAGAAGGCAGAGGTTTATACTCTAAACCTTTAAATGACCTGATCATGGATTAGAGGGCAAAGGGGGAAATTCTAAATGTTCTGCTGTTGGTATGTGGACACTCTTCAACCTCTCCTTTCCTTCTTTCTCCACCTGCTCCAGCAGGTCCAATCCCTCTGCTCCAGCAGGATCACCCAGAGCAAGGGGCCCAGGATCACATTGTCCAGGTGGGTTTGGAATCTCTCCAGAGGAGACTCCACAACCTCTCTGGGCAGCCTGGGCCAAGCTCTGCCACCCTCACAGCAAAGCTGATTTTCCTCCTCTTAAGATGGATTCCAGTTTGTGCCCTCCTTCCTCTAAATCACTTGCAGAAGTCTTCCACAGTAACAGTGGAACAATTTGCATTAAAACCAAAGACTCTGAAATAATCTTAGTGACTTTATATAAAGCTGTATCTGGGCTATAGGACTACAAAAAAAGAGTTTACCAAAACACTGTCAGCCCAAATAAAACCTTCAGTACAGATTGCTGCTCTGGATCAGAAAAGGGAAACTATCCACAAATGGAGGGATGCAAAGGAACAGGAGATGTATTAGGAATCTTCATTAGCTGCTTGTGGCCAGTCTTTCAGGAAAGATTCAATAGAAGTAAAACTGCCCTCCTTTTTATCTGAGAAGTCAATGATGTGTAAAGAATGAAGTTTATAAATGTGAAAACATATTCACTGTTTTGGGCCTAGAGACAACTAATGCTGAATTGCAGATTAGGAAAGAGCTACAAAGTCCCTGACAGTGAATACCCTGCCAAGCCAATGTCTTGTTTTTTTAAAACATTTCTGATTGTTCTACCCCCCAAAAACCCAAACAAAGCTATTTTTAGTATATTAAAGTTTCAGACCATTACTCTGATGCTTGCCCTTTGTGCATTAAGTGGAGAGTGAAGCAATATTATAAGCTAGCTACAGGGAAACACAACAAAACAATACTTGGTACTTGTCCAGTGCTTGTGTTGTTGAGAAGACTAAGAAAGCTTGTTGTCTTTTTCTCATTTCTAAAAAAGACTCTATGATCTCAACTACTGCCATGAACTTGCTCAAAATGATTGTCAATTGACAGAGTGGTGTTGGGTTCAGTCCAGCAAAGCATGAAATGTTTGCCTCTATTTCTTTTCTGAATGAAGTTCTTCTAACAATGAGAGGAAGGCCATAGTTTCACAAGTTTGCCATGGTTTCTATGTTTTAGATTAATAAGAATATTCTTTAAGACCGAAGCACAAAATTTATTATTATCTAAAATTCTTCTAGATTTTTCCTTAGTTTGGGCTATAAGATGTCCCATCACATCAGAGGTAACTCCATATTCAAACAACATGACAGCTTTCTAATAGTAAGAGGCCAAATATAGTTTTGTCACATTTGGTAAAGTTTCATTAATTATCTGATTCCAGGTCTGTATGGGAGGAAAAATATTTCATGATAAAAGCCCTTAAAAAAGGGAAAGGTTTGCTGTTCAAATTTTGGTTTTGAAGTTCTGCTTCTCTCACCAACTTGTGAATACTACCAGAGTTAACTATAAATTAATTAAGTGGTCTTCAGTTCAAAATGTTTAAAACTGCTCTAGTTTTGAGATTTTTATCCTGTTGAATCAGGTCTAAAATGAACTGAGTATTGCAAAGAAAATTCCTTTAACTGGTTCTGATGCCCAAAGGTTGTACTGGTACCAGAACTGGTGTTAAGATGAGTAGTGATAATCAGAGAATGAATTTGGTGCAGCTTAAAAACAGTGGAGAATGAAGGAAGTCGGTGCTCCAGGTCTCACCTCCAGGTCATTTTGGTTGTGGTGAAAATGAATTATTCCTGTGTCTGAGAACCTGGACTGAATCTTCTCTTTTCCCTCTGTCCCAAGCAGTTAATGTCCATTTTTTGTAGGAAAAGGAGGACTGGTTTCATGGGAGAGGCAGCTGATGTGTATTGTACAGTGAATGCCAAACAAGGAAGGAAAAAAAAATAGAGATGCAGCTGTTCTTCCTCTGTTTTATATAGAACTTGGATCTTCTGGGAAAAATAGACTGTAATTTTGTACACAGGGACTGTCACAATGCAACTGCAAGAGGATCTTTTAAAGACAGTGGAAAGCAGGCAGGCTTAATTCTTGGGTTTCCTAACTTCCATGAGCTGAGATTCAACATTAAGAAACTTCATAAATTACTTGTTTTCATAGGGTGGTTTTTACATGTGCTGTCTCAGTCATATTTTAGATATGCATTTGAAAGCATGAGTAGAATATTTCTGTCTTTGGGTGGAAGAATGAACCTGCATGTACTTAAGCAATGAAACAGTTAACTTCAAGTTAACTTGTTTGAGAAAGAGTCTTGAGACCCAGAATAAACAACTGGGAATAGAGACCATGCACCATAGATCTTGCAGGTTTCAGTTTGCACCCCAAGGAGTGACCTGACAGCAGGGCAGGTTGCAAGAGCAAATTCTCTAGAGAAGTGTTATAAATTATTTCTGGATTTACCCTTCCCCCTTGACTAATATTCATCAAGTCACATTTTGGCAGAACAACAAAAGCTGCTGTTGTTTTGGGGGCTTTTTGTAAGGGTCCCAAAGGGGAGAAAAAAAAAAAAAAAAGAAAAGAAAAAGACTGCACTTCCAAAGTAGTGTTACAGCCATATTGCAAAGTTCTTTGGAATGACAGTGTTGGGAAATGGATCTCCCAGAATCACTTACTGAACTTTGGGGAAAAAAATTTAACTATACAGGGAAGTTACTTCCAGACTTCAGGCAGCTGGGTCATTCTCTTGCCTTCCATTTTCAATTTTGAACTTACACTCCCAAAAGTTGGGTTCTACTCTAAATTTAAGACCCTTACTCTCTCTCAGCAGCTTCTACTTCTGATCTATAATTGGGTTAAAAACAAAGGTGTCCTTGCTTTCTGCTGCCTGAAATGGCCATTGCACAACAGAATTCTTCTCTGGGCTGATACATTTTATTTTAAGGGCAATTTCTGCAGTAAAAAATCCTGGAGTGGCCTCAGGGTGATAGGCCAGCCTGATACAATTAATAAACTGGAATTACTGCTGAGGTTTGCAGTGGTTTCTACAGTAACCAAGTACTTCTTTGCTGTATCTGTTTGCACAACACTCCAGTGAGGTGGAACTGGGGGGGTGTTCCCCATTTGGTTATGGAGCCTGAGAGGATGAAGGTGCTGTGGCTGATGTAGCAACCTGGCAGTTCTGCAAAGCAGCTGCACAAACTGAAAATACAAAAATAAGTTGACAGGGGTTCTGTCCTCAGTCTGGGTACAGTTAGAACTGGAGGATCTCGAAATCATACTTTATACACCTGGATCTGTTTATAGAAGGAAATGCTGTATGCCTATGGTTGGCATGATGTGTGCTTGAGAGAACAGGCCTGATGGTTGGTTGGACTTCCCTGAAGATCTTGAGCCAGCCTCACTTTGTATTCACACCAGGTCAAAATATACAAGTGTATGCATTTGCAAGGAAGGAAAAGAGGAATTTTTTTAATGCTGGTTTCACCTTGGAAACAATTCCTGCATGTGTGGGATCATAGGTGGAAGCAGTGATCCTCTAGTGGAAGAGGAAGAAGCTCTTCTGGAACCTGGAACCTCTACAGGACAGTGTCTCAGCAGGAACTATTTCAACAGTAAATACTATTGACAGTGTCAACAAAACTTTTCGTTTTTTTTCTTCTAGGTGTTAAAATGGGTTGAAGAAGCAGTTCAAGCCTCCAAAGTGCATCTCTTGTCTACAGATCACTTGACCATGGCTGTAAATACTTGGCAGATCCCTTTTGATCCAAGTTTGAGAGAGGTTACAGTGTCTTTGAGTGGGCCTGCACCAGCAATTGAAATTCATGATCCATTAGGTGAAGTAGTTTATATCTTCCTTTGTGATAGCAAATAAAAAAAGGAATGAAAAAGACAAATTATCTCTACTGTCTCCAAAATGAAAGGCCACATTTGATTTGTGATTTATTTATTTTTTTAATAAAGCCAATGATTTATTTACTCAATGCTGTATTTACTCTCTTTACTCTCTTTATTTTTTAAGGCAAGCAAATCAGTAAAGGATCAGGACTGAATGAATTGCTAAATATCTACAACTCAGCCAAGGTAGTAAATGTCAAAGATCCAGAGCCTGGAACATGGACAATTAAGGTAAAGATTTTGCAGAAATCATGTATGATTTGTCCTATAGAATGTATAAGGGGATTTACTACTAATGTTTCACTACATTATTTATCATATATATTAATAGATGAGTTTGTGTTACAATAAATGTCCTTTCTGACCTATATGTGGTGACATATTCTGAAGGCAGTAGTATAAAATTCTTATAATGATAACATATTAAGACATTGCTGTCTTAACTCATCCTTAGGACATCCTTTGGATAGGGGAGGATTGATTGAGCATTCCAGTTTTGGAGTCTAGTGAGCACTTAGGACCTGTTGCTACATGAAGAGCTGGGAGCTGTCAATTGAAGCCAGGGTAGCTGAAATCTTTGCTGTTTATAGGCCAGTCATAGAATCACAGAATCATTTTGCTTTGAAGAGACCTTTTAGGTTGTCAAGTCCAACTGTTAACCCAGCACGGCCAGGTCACCACTAAACCATGGCCCTCAGCACCACATCTCCACTGCTTTGAAACCCTGCCAGGGCTGGGGACTCCACCACTGCCCTGGGCAGCCTGGGCCAGGCCTTTACAGCTCCTGTAGGGAAGCTGTTTTTCCTCTGTAAGGACAGCTCATGATGAGCCAGGGTCAATTAGATCATCATTCCCACAGCTAAACTGGTAAACAGACTGGGAACTGCTGGAGGGTGTCACTTGCTCTCAGCTCCTCCTGTTTTGGAAAGCTCTTCTGTCCAAATCAATGTGTGTCTAAAATAGGTGTAAATCAGGAGCAGAAAGTGGATTGCTTAGACTGTCCTGAACCCCTAATTTAGCAGAGATTCCAGTTAACACAAGGCCAAAAATTACTTGCCTGCAACCATAACAGGGAAAAGGGATGAACAAGAGCACTCATAGTGCAGTAAACTGCAAGATGAAGCTTAGGACTTGGCTAGACTTAGGGAAACACCTGTATCCATCATTTTGGTTTATAATGTGCTCATTATGTCATTTTAATCAGCTGTTCAGTGTCATTGCACCAAAAAGTGATGGGAATGGAAAATTTGAAGAACTGAACTGTGGATGAGATAATACCAATATAAACTTAAGAATTAGCACCAATGTTGTTTTTGTGGCTAGATGCTGATGTTTCAAAATGCTGTAAATGTGGTACCTGACAAATGACACCCCCCACACACACCTTAAAATCTGTGAGAGGCCTATTTATGTGGAAATCAGGCAATTTAAATATGTTATGGGGACGGATTATCAGATAAAGTAGAATCTGTACCTTGAATGTGTTCACAGGGAGCAGCATTTTGTGGCAGATGATTTTAGAGTGGGGGGAGGAAGAACTCTGTTGAACTGGCAGTTTTTACACCAACTTCTCAACTCTGTTGTGGAACTGTGGCATAAACTGACTCATGTTTTGTCTTCTTGTTATATACTAATTTATGGAGGTAAAGCAGCTTGATCTCAGCTATCCTAAAATGATGTGGCAGCAATCAGACTGGTCTAGGCCTCTTCCAACTGAACTGTTCTATAAGTGTAGATACTACAAAATTACAAATTAAAAATTTACAAGTATCCAAAGGTTTGAATAACCCATAAAGAGAAATAATTTCCCAATGTATTTTAATCTGGATTGTTTACTCAGCTTTATTCACTGGTTTGTTTTGTTTTTCACTAAGTTTTCAGGCTGTGATTGAAGACCTAAAGAAAAGCTTTGTGCAATGCTTGTTCACATCATAAATTCCTTATACAGATGTATAAAGCTATGGAAAGACAACTTTGCCACTGAGTCTGTTTAAGGAAATTTTAGCTGCCAATTATTGCTTGATAACATGAGTTGTTTGGCACACTGAAATATCTCTTTGCATTGTTCACAGCTGGTTTATATGAGAAAAGCTTTAGTAATGATTTTTTGGAGATGAAAGGCTAACCAAAGAGAACAAATAGAAGCTGTTTTAATCAGACAGATATCAATTTGTCATGGTGTCTCAATGGCTAGCCCTGGGCAGGGAGTTAGAAGAAGCAACTGTTTAATATTCACATGCAGCTGTATCAGAACTGGGTGGTTACTAAACTGAAGGAATTCTGTAGTTCAGATTGGATCAGAAAATACTCTCTAGACAAATAAAGCTCAGTGGAATTTTTTCATAGAATCATAAAATTGCTCAGGTTAGAAAAGATCCTCAAAATCTAGCTGTTAACCCAGCACTGCCAGGTCACCACCAAACCATGTCCCTTAGCACCACATCTCCACAGCTTGAAACCCCTTCAGGAATGGGGACTCCACCACTGCCCTGGGCAGCCTGGGACAGGTCTTGGCAACACTTTTGATGGAGAAAATTTTCTTAATATCTAACCTAAACCTCCCCTGGCACAACTTGAGGCCTATGACTTGTTCCTGGGACAAGAGACCAACCCCACCTGACTCCAGTCTCCTTTCAGGGAGCTGTGGAGGGTAAGAAGGTCTCCTCTGAGCCTTTTTTTCTCCAGGCTGAGCAACTCTCCAGGATAAGCAACTTCTTTATTAAAGATAAATGAAAATTATTGTGAAATTGAGAACTTGAATAAAAGCAGCTGTATCCTTGAAGAACATAAAGCTGAGGCTTTTCAAGGGTGGGTGGATGAGTGCTTGTGATTTATATTTTTGCTGATTCAACCTGAATGACAAGGTGGGTGGTGGAGAACAGAGGTAAGAGGTGATTTTGCATCCTCTGCTTTCCCACTGAGACCTTGGAGGGAAAGAGAAGGATTTAATGCAGAGGATTGGTGGAGATTTGATGTGTACCTGCTATTTGTTTTATGATAAGCAGTGCCCATGATGTTTGCTTGTGCCTCATAGGTAAAATTAGGGTTGTATATATTTAAAAAGGGAGCTTACTAGTAAATAAAAAGGTAAGATGAGTTATTGTAGCACTGAAAGTTGTTTTTAGAGTTAACAGCAACATATTTTACATTTATTTTTCTGTTGACTTGTTTCATTTACTATTTTGCAGTATACTTTATAATGGTTAAAATCCTCACTTAGCTAGTCTCCCATTATTGTCACTGGTAGGTGACAAGTACTTGTTGACCTCCAGTGTTTGTGTTGTGATTTGCCTGTGAGGCAAAAACCTCTTTTCACTGATGCTACATTTTAAGGCCCAATATCTAAAAGAAGAGCTTTCTTAAAGGTGTTTTTACTGACACCTTTTGATCAGGCCTCCTTCTGGCTTGTTTTTAATGAAAGCTGAAGTCTGCTCACCGAGCTCAGTGGATCAGAAACTTTGCAGTTCTGAGTTGCTGATTTCTGATGAAATGCTACTTATGCCCACGGTCTCTTGTTGCTTTTGCAGACCTCGAGCAGCGGGAGGCACTCTGTTCGGATCACGGGGCTCAGCACTATTGACTTCCGAGCTGGCTTCTCTAGGAAACCAACCTTAGACTTCAAAAAAACCTCCAGCAGACCAGTGCAAGGTTTGTCTCCAGTCCGTGCTAAACAATAACTTGGGTCTTGGGTGTGTGAGAGCAGCCAACGTTCCTGCTTTATCATACTATGGTATTTGTTTGTGTTAGCTTGGGGGTTTTTATATCCTGTAAACCCAGATATTTTTAGCTATGAAATGCCTCACAATTGCAACACCACTTCTGGAGCTTCAGAAGAAGCCTTTGGCCCTGGGGCACGGCAAGGAGTTAATAAAGAGGCTGCTGTTTCAGGAACACCTGTTGGGAATGGGCAGTTTAAAGCCTCATTAGCATCCTGACTCCAGACAGCTAATGAGCAGAGCACAGCTTTACACAACCTGGGGTTTTTGCTACTTAGTAGGCAGGGGTTGAAGCTGAAAGGTGCATTCATGGGGTAGTGAGCAGGACATACGGAATTTAACCTTTTCCTTTCTTTTTTTTTTTTTTTTCTTTTAATAATTATTTTTCTTAGCACTGAAAATAGTCTGTTTCTGTTTTTTCTAGGGATTCCTACCTTCGTGCTGTTAAATACCACTGGGATCTTTCTTCCAGCTAGAGTAGACAGACTGGAACTTCTGAGTATAACTGGGGAACTTCTTAAGACCTTGCCTGTGAAATACTATCCTGACAGAAAGCCCTATGGACTATGGAATATTTCTGAATTTATTCCACCAAATGAAGCTTTTTTTGTGAAAATAATGGGCTATGACAAGGATGATTACCTTTTCCAGAGAGTTTCAAGTGTTTCTTTTTCTAGTATTACTCCTGGTAAGAGATTTTTAACTTTCATCCAATATACATTTGTTAATCTCAAACCTGTTGCAGTTGTTATCTAGCATCTACCTTACCTAGTTTCTAATTTATACAAGTATCTTCTGTGCTGTTTCTTTCTGAATTTTTATCTCTAGAAAGTGAGGGACAAGTTAATGTTTTTATCTACTAAGTATAACTTTATCATAAATTGAATTTCCTTTTAATAAAAGGATATAGGTTTGTAGCTGGTAATAATCTTTTGGGGGACATTTACTTTCTTCAGATGCTCCAAAAGTTACAATGCCCACCAAGACTCCAGGATATTATTTACAGCCAGGCTCAGTTCCTTGCCATGTAGAAAGTCTTATACCTTTTACCCAGCGTTTTACTAAAAATGGAGTAAAACTAGGAGTGGATCAGTTCTTTAGGTAAGTAGTAACCTCTTTTTTACTCCCTTCCCCCTCCCCCTCATTACTGTTTTATTGACTATTTATAGCTGATTATTTATCTTTATTATTTACTATTACATACTGCTTGTAACCTGTGACTTCCATTCTCTTATTTTTGGTGATATTTGTTAGGGAGACTATATTCTAGGGAGAGATTTGTAATATATACATGCATGCATGTTTGAGGAGGGTGTACACTCTGTATAGCTGATGAGATTATGTAGTTCTGACCAAAATCCCCCTCAAGTATGTGCTCTTCAATTCTAATAAACTCAGTCTAAAGTCTAGAAAGCAAATGTTTTAGGTGATATTTTTAAAAGTTAAGTAAAGTAGATTGGTAACTGGCTTTTCTTCTGGAGCAAACCACCCCCAGTGATACATAATAATCTGTGTAACATACATTATTAATTTTCTTTAATGAGCTTTCATGAATGCCCTAGAAGTACATCCTAAGATCTGCTCTAGAAAATTTTCTTCCGAAAATATCTCAAAATAGTAAAATTGATACTGAACATAGCAGAAGGCTCTTCAGATTTCTGTATAGAAAATGGGTTGTGTGCTCTTACACTGTAGAGTGAGACAAGAATTTAATAAATACATAGTTAAAGAATTAAAATACTCATAAATCCATCTTGTAATTCTGGTAGTAGCAAACAAAAGGGAAGTATGGAGCAGAAAACAGTCAGCAGCCTCTTGTAGTTCCTGCAGCCCTTCAGGAGCAGACTACAGCCTGAGTTCTAGCACCTGATGGCAGGTACACAATTACCCAAATAAACAGATGCTGAAGCCTCTTTGCACACCATTGGCAGGTGAAATGCTGCAGCTGGGGTTTTTGTTTGTTTTCTTGTTGTTGTTTTATTTTATTTTAATGAGGTGCCATTTACATGTAGCCAACTCCTGCACATACTTTAGCAGCTCTGTAATATTTTCCATCCTCTAGTTATCAAACCACATGCTCCTGCTCCTCACTTTTCACATTTCCAGCACCTTTTTGACTGGGCTGCATTATTCATTTTCATATTACAGACCAGATGAATGAACAGATCATCCAAGATAACTTAATAAAATGTTCCTCAAGCCAAATATTATTGATCACAGTTAAATAGGATTTAATTTGTCTTGGCTGCATTTCATTAGTAGTGAAGTTCTCTACAAGATTTGTCCAGATTTAATGCAGATTTGAGCTGAATTATTGCTCTGCAATGTGTGGAATGGGTTTGAAGGAGGGTTTTTTTATGACAGGATATCATCTTTGCATAATTAATTTTTAATATTTCAAAAAGTGATTTATAGGTTGAAATAATTATATTGTGACAAAAGCACTAGGATCAATATAGGTTAGGGGTTCTTCAACATAGTCTGAAAAATAAATTTTCTGCTTTGGTTCCAGAGGTACTATCAGATATAATAATTCCCAACTTTAAAAGAAGAGTATCTAGGAAAAAAAAAAAAAAATTAACTTTTTTTTTTCCCAATTGCAGCAGATTTGTGGTGATCTAGTAAGAAAAATAGGATTTTGATTAATATCCTGGTTCGTTTCTGATGAACCTCATTATGGAGACCAGGAACAGTCATTAAGCATCTAATTCCAGCAGGATATTGGTGTGAACTGAGCATTAATGAGTCTTGAAAATCCAGTCAGTATCATAAATGACAGATCCCACCAACCTCCCAGATGTCAGAATCAGCAAAAATAAGGTGTAAAATTCTGATGAAAGAGGCAATCCATTTAGTGAATTAATAATAATGATTTATTAAAAATCACTCTGGATATTCTTGAATCTTCTGCAGTAACTACTAACCAGGGTTTAATCTGGTCCTTGGATTTGGCAGCTTGGCCAAGGGAGCATGTTTGGATTTCCCAAACCAACTAGACAGCAGCTTGATGGTCAAATTGCATGGAGAGTGAAATGATGGGGGAAAATTCATGACTTGATGCAGAAAGGTGCTGAGTGAGCCCACTAACACATTGCAGAGCTGTGTGCAGTTACTGCTTTCTAGAGTTGGTGCCAAAACATGCAGCAGATGCCTGGAGGTGTGTTGTTCATTGCTGCTATTGTTGTATATCACTTTTGTTTTAATAGACCACCACAGGCCTCTGCCAGGTTTTCCACTCTGGACACGTTTCCTTTTATGCTTCTGTTCTCAAGGCTTCCATGTTCAACATCTGGTGTGTAGCAAAAGTCAGGAATGAAGAGCAGGACTGCAGAACTTCACTTGTAAGATGCTCTCCATGAAAAAGAGAAGTTGCTGACTTTTTACCTGGTAGAAACACTGCCTCATTCTTTAGTGTTGGCAGTTCCTGCCATGTCTGTTTGCCAGCATTGCACTGTGAGATGTCATGGGTTTAATACACAAGATATTAGGTTGTCTAGAGTAAGTATGAATGAAGAGTATAAATAGGAAGGCATTTAAGGTCACTGTGTGCTGTTTTCATCTGTGATGTAGTTGGATTGTCTCTCTCATAGTGCTACAGTGTTGAACTTTCACTCGTACTCTGTTTCTCTTGTTCTTTCCTTATCCCTTAAGGGCTGATAAATCGATCTATTCAGACAAACAAAAGCGAGACAAAGGCTTCATTAACTCAGTGTTTTCCCATAACGTGGCAATTACTTGCCAAAGTATTTTGGTGCTGATCAGTTTTGTTTAGATGCCATAGCAACAGGCCACGGGGAGCAGTGGGATACTGCAGCAGAACCGCTGCTTTCCTCATCTAGGTTCTCTGCTGTTGCACCACTACTTCCATAAAATGTGGGTGTGAATCTTGAGAAGCTGTAAGAGTGTTCTTTTAAGCACACTTCAGTGTAGCTACACTTTTATTCTCCTCTTGACTTCAGCATGTTGTGTTGATAGGCACACAACATTATTGCCTATTGGTTTTGCCCTTGCTGTGATTTATAGAAGAACTGCAAGTATTCCTCTGGATTCCTGTTATATTATCTTGCTTTCATCTCCTCTGGACCACACCCTTCATTTTCAGTCCTGAACCCACTGATTCTGTCTCTGTATGTGTTGGGCTGTGTATTTTCATATGCCTAGGCAACCAGCACACAGAGTATTCGATTATCGCAGTTATTGCTGGTCCTAAGAGTCATCTTCATGCCAATATTTCCCATTTTGCTGGATTGCAAATGTTTGGGGTGGAGGCAGTCCCTGCAGTTTAAAACATAGACTCATTGAATGGTTTTGGTTGGAGGGGACCTTTAAGATCATCAAGTCAAAGTGTTATAAAAGGCACTGCCTGAATGTAGTCATGTTATGGCAGCATAGATGCTGCTTCTTCCACTGACGGAGCCTAACAGTGGTTTTCCAGAGTGGGGAAAGCAGCTTATTTCTGGTAAAGGATAGGCTCTCCTTTATGGGTAGCCCCCCTCTGGCTTATGTGTCTGAGATCACAGAATGTTAGGGGTTGGAAAGGACCTAGAAGATCATCTAGTCTAACCCCCCTGCCACAGCAGGATCACCTAGACTAAGTCACCCAGGAACACATCCAGGTGGGTCTTAAGTGTCTCCAGA